>APFE030929913.1:58780-124131 GCA_000404065.3 Pinus taeda
ATACCGAAGGACCTAGAGGCCACGAAGATTGCGCTCTAGACATTGCTTCTTCCGGATGAACTAAGGTTTGAAGGTTCGCCGCTGGGATGGGTACCTAATATAAAGTTCAAAGACTTGGACCTCACGGATATCGAGAAATTCCCACAGCTGGCCATGGAGCAATTGTTGCAGTAGAAATGGTTACGCAGTGTGGATAAGGTCAGGTTACTACATTTGCGGTGGATACCCCACTACCACATCACGTCCGTCACGATATTTGTCATTCGACAGCTACTGTGTTTAGTAGATGATGGGTATCTCTAGCTGGAGGAGTCAATTCCCATCACGGATAATTTAATTCATCGGATTTCTCAGTTTCCCATCAAAGGAAATGATCTCGCAACCATAGCAGGAAAGAGTAGTGACTTGGCCCTCGTAGAAGCTGTGAAGGCCAAATATAAGCTAGAGAAGAGGAAGCGAGGGTATGTAATAGCAAGAATCAAGGAAAAAGGGGTGCATGTAGCCACCTAGCTATTGGCGAACGAGCTTATGAGGAAATTCCATGCAGACGAGGTGCCAACATCTTTAATTGCATTGGCAAAGCAGTGTGTAGAGTGGTTCCAATTCAATTGGGCACAGTTTCTCACCGATGAGTTTTTGAAAAATTGTCGGGAGACCTAGGAGCAGGGTAAGACCTTCCATTGCACATGGTTTCTCTTATCCATCCTGTTGGTTGCAGGGGAGCTATCGGGGGATAGCCAGTTTCCCAACACTGAGAAGAACCTACCTGAAGCCGCGAGGTACACCTCGCTCTAGGTGGCGGAAGATGCGACGAGGGTTCGCGAGATTAAGGTGTTTTGGGTGTTCATGGAGGTGAGCATCCAAACATGGATCAACCATAGGCCATGATTGTCCCCAATAGTATACAACAATTTGCAAAGTGTGGCTGAATTCAAGGTAGATATGCATAACTTGTATATCTGGGCACGTAAGGATCTAGCCCAAGCATGGGTAAAGTTGCCATTCATTGCAACAGATGATGCAATCTTTGACATGGTGGAATCGTGGTCTCTAGAGTGGCGTGCTCCGAACTTGGTAGGACTAGAAAATATCGCAACACAGCAGTATAAGAGGGAGACCAAGCTACGCATCACGAATCTTGCAGAGAGAAAACGTGAGGAATAGGAAGTAGCGACGTAGCGAAAGGTGGCAGAGGCAGCAACGATAATGCAAACGGTAGAAACCACAACCGTGCATACCGAAGAGATGGAGGAAGGTTAGGAAATTTCCATGGAGCAGGACATACAGGGGGAGGTGGAGACATAGGAATGCACAATCCTTACAACAAAATCAACCCACCTCAAGAGGCCGCATGTTTTGGAGCAGCCAACCGCATGCAAAAAGACAAAGACAACGGAGACCTTGGGGGGAGACCTTGTTGACAGTAGTGAACCAGTTAACGATGCCACTAAGGATGCTCTAGAGGAGTTAATGATGGAGAAGACAACTATGTTGGGGGCACTCAGAGCGCAGTTGTAGGCATTAGAAGTGCAACCCCTAGGAGTTATGACACTGCACCTTGTGGAAGGTGCATCCGAAGCTGAGTAGATGTTACGCAACCGCATGAGGAGCACTTTGGTGTTACTAGAAGGCATCGTCTTAGTAGAAGTCAAAGGTGACATGAGGGGTTGGGGGTTGAATTTGGCTGCCCTTCCCAGGGAAACCCTATATCGGCTGCAGGATGGGGTACTTACTGAGCTTCCCACCAGGGAGGGCCACGCTGTCCAAGTCTTGAGTGAGAAGAAGGTAAATTTAGAATAGCTCAGCCTGTAACATGAAAACCTGGTCACACAACACCAAGGATTAGAATAGGCAGTGGAGGAGGCCTGTAGCAGCATTCCAGAGTTGGTTGTGCTTGCGGTACTCTCCACCATGGAAAATATTTACCAATTAGCAGTTGGAGTCTGTAGGACCCAAGAGGAGGCCACAAAGGTTTAGTTGGAGCTGAACTTTCAGATTGCAGAGCTGCGACTAAAGGCGTAGCCCTCTACATGCCCAGAATTTAGAGAGTAGTGCCATTGCACCATTCAATCGGGGTTGAAAGAGATAGAGAACATTGTATAAGACTGCACGGGATTGTTGGACCAGTCCCTCCACGCTCACTTCACTGCAAGAGGACCCAACGCTATAGCAGTTAGAGGCAGAAGCGTGGGAATTGCGGTAGGCCTACGATAATGTCCAGGGGACCCTGTAAATAGTCACCCTTACTCAGTGATTGGCCAAGATGAGGGAGGCCCAGGCTCTGAAAGAACAGGTGGATGCCGCATGCCAAAATGAAGCAGGTCTTAAAGCACGCATCTAGCCTTGGCTTGAGGAAGCGTTCATGGTCACTGCCATGATCAAGGGGGAGATAGCCTAGATGCAGGATACATATGTTCAAAGGTAAGAGGGTGTCATAGACAATGATGCATTAGAGAGTTACGCACAATTGATACAACGAACAATGGAGGAATGTGTGGCAGACATTTGCAAAGTGTAGGAGTTGCTAGATGGACTCCAAGCAAAGATCACCGCACTAGCCAAGTGACTCGGGACAAGTCACATTGATTGTGTTGGGGGCCTGTTGGGCAATAGATCCCCCCATAGCAGGTTTTTGGGGCTTGTAGCCTGAATTTTGGTCAAATATAATGTAAGAACCCACAAAATGTGGGTGCGGAGCGCAAGAGTCTAGGGTTGTCTGCCCTAAAGTATTGTAATTTAATATAGAATGTTTTGGCCTACCCATGGTCCATAGACCATGGGAATGTATAAATAGAGTGAGGCTCTAAGTGTAGAAAGTAGCTTTAGATGTGATAAGTGATATGGGTTTTTGAATGCGATATTCACTCTGAGTCTGTAAGTCCGAGTCTTGGGTTGTAGGATTAGGAAGAGGCTCTGAAACTGTGTGCGCAGAGCCCTGGTAGAGTCCGCAATTGTGTGAGTGGACCCCTGCAACTGAGTGCGCAGGGTGGAGTTGGGTTTATAATGGAACAAAAGAGTAATAAAAGTTAAGTTGATTTTGAAATATTGTGCATCTATTCGTAGATCTATATGTTTATGGTTTTGTTATATGTTTATGCATCTCGTTACAGTTTATGATTACATGCACTTGTTATGAATGTTGAGTGATTTATAAGAATATTGGGCCCAAAAAATTAAGTTAAGATCTATAATAATAACGCAGTAAGGATAAGGGATCTAGATCGCACCTCTTTGCACTCCTTAAAGAGCTATGTGAAGGTTAGACAGCTGCGTGGAGCAGTGAAAGCACGCAGGATCGGTTCGTTAAATTCCCAGACTTCATGAAGACATCCCTAGGGTGTGGAAACCTGGTTCCAACACCCTCCCATACTACCTCGGGTGAGACCTTAGTCCTTGCTCCGTGGACTATTGCCAAAAGGGCCAGTAGTTTCAGGATTTGTTTGGCTAAATCACTTTTGAACCTGGGTTAGGCCTCGATAAGCCAACACAATTAAGAAAACTACAAGTCGATGCTTAATAAAACCTCTGATTTTGAGAGCTTGGGGAGAAGAAATTCTTTCCAAAGCATGAAGGGAGATAATTGGTTCTTCAGGTGTAGCTGGGAGCTTAGTGCCCGGCAGGTTGTCCTATCTTCCTCCTCTAGTCCCTCAAACGGTGGGACTTCCTCAAATGAACTGTGATCAGTAGCATCAATTTGAAAGAATTTGGGTTCCTTGCATTTATGCCCAGGGAGTATTTCTCATCACAGTAGTAACACAATCCTTGCTTTCTTCTTTCTGCCATTTCCATTGGTGATACCTTCTGAACCTTAAGTGTTTGGGTAGTGCTCGGACCCTGGGTGGGGCGTTCCTTGGCTATGAAATTTGGACAAGTTGACTGGGCTGTTAATGCGCGTTCTACTTCACGAGCTGTCTTGCAAGCTGCCAACCATGAGACTGGGTGTTGTGTTCAGACGTGGGCTTGTATGGCATCTTTGAGGCCACTGATAAAACATTCCAAGTAGAATTCATCTGCTAGACCTCTTGTGCAGAAGGCAATGCTTCAAAGGCTTTAATATATTCTTGCATTGTGCCTGTTTGTCAGAGCTTAGTAAAACAACCCAAAAATTTAGATTCATGGTCAAAGTGATCAAAAAGGGCTTTTGAAAATATCTTCCAAGTAATTGGCCTTGCATAGTAGTGTTGATGCCACTACCACCATTTCCATCTTTCTTGGTCCAAGTACAGACTTCCCACACTTAGCTTAGTCGCATCATCTCTGATGTGATTCAATGTGAAATATTGCTCCATTTGTGTGAGTCGTATTGCCGGATAAGAGCCATCAAATTTATACATGTCTAGCTTGGGTGGTCGAGGCTGGGATTGTTGGTGGTTTCCATAGAAGTGAAGAGAATGGATAGACTTGCCCTCAAGGATTTCATTAAAATCATATGCCTCTGATTGTTCCCCCATCTTGCCCTTTGTGATTGTGTCATGTAAGGTTTGGATCTGCTCCGTTAATGCCTCCAACTTTTGTTGAAGGGTGTCTATCTTCTCATTGGCCATAGCTTGAGCTTTGGTTTGTACCATGGAAAAATCTAGTTCACTTGTCATTACTGTGAAAAACATTTGGGAACACTCGAAATTTTGATGCTGAAAAGTGAATGGTACCACTTTTCTCAGCCCGTCGACCTGATTCTTATGGGCTAGGTCTCCTATAAGTATCCCGGGAGGGTCTTAAACTTTTTTTTTGTTTTTCATTTTATTTTATTTTTATATTTACTCTGAAAGGAGTTTTACTCCTCGCTTTGGAATACTATAGTAGCCGATTCCCAGAAAAGTTAATTCTGCCCAATGTCTTGCAAGAATCACGCCTAGGTATAAGAGCCACACAAATAGTCAGATCACTCCTTGCTTAGGAATACTGTAGTAGCTAATTCCCAGAAAATTTAATTCTGCCCAATGTCCTATGAGAATCACGCCCAGGTATAAGAGCCACACAAATAGTCAAGTTTGTTGGTGAAACCCTCAACTGCAAAGTATGAGTAGGAATGTGGTAGTGATCGAACCCCTGCTGCTAGATCTGAATGGAAGATCTGATTGTTGTGACTACTACAAAACCAAAACTACTAGATCTAAATGGTAGATCTGATAGATCTAATTGGCGAATCTGATAGATTTGAATGTAGATTTGATAGATCTGAATGGCGGAATTGATTGTTGCGGCTGCGACAGAACCCAACCTACTAGATCTGATCTGGAAAAGATGATGCATGATCTAAAGAGTGATAAGGGAACTATTGTCTCAAGGAGTGTCAGGTGCTACAAATCGCAATATACATAAGGGTTTGATAGTAGTACTTGACTCAATCTTTCAGGGCACTAACTAAGGAGGATCAATTGTACCCTTAGCCGTACAACCCGACTACACTATCGTACATGTGAGTAATCTCCCTGAGTGATGTTCTTGTTGTACTGTAGCGGCAAGATGGCTGACAATTTATCTATGGCGAGGTTTCAAGAGAGCGTAGTGGGCTTCCGATATATCCATAGGGTACTTGGACAGTCCGTGCATGGTTCTTTCTAATGCACTACTACTCGAAGGGGTACCCATATGGGTTACAAGGGAGTCTAAAAAGCATGACCACCTATTGTATTTCCTGTGTGCATGCCTCCCCAAATCCATAGTTTTATGCACTCAATGACAGATCCCGTGGTTTAAAGACACCGGAACACGTCTCTAGCCAAAAACAATTCTGCTAAAAATGGAGATCCCACCAGCCCTGGAAAGTGCTCTGATACCACTTGTTATGCTCTTGACCTACGAGAAGATACCAAAATACAATATATGCAAAGAAATATACCCAAAACACAGAACAATAAGAAATAACAACATGTATTTTATTATTCAGAAAGGAAAGCAATGTTCACTTGCCTCTTCGAGTGGGCAACCTCCAATAGAGTTGGGCTCAATTACAAAACAAGACATGGCCTCCTCAAGGGGAGTCTCTATCCATTATATAGGATTCATACATGCAATACCATGGGTCAATACCATGGTTCTTATTGATACCATCTATCTAATACCATGGCCCATTTGCAACTAATTGTGGTCCCTTCTTTAAATGTGGGTCAACCACTTACAATTATTAATATGGGCTTTATTGACTCTTTAACTAACTATAACTATGACTCAACACTATTACATAAATAAGGGGGTTAGGATTGGACCCTAACAAGTGGTTCCAAGTGTAAACTAATTATATTAATGATGTTACTCTAATACATGAAAACACATCCTATCAAAGAAAAATACCTCTAGCTTATAGGTGATCTAAATCCTCAAATTCATTGTTTCATATAGCCTTCCAAAGAACTTCTTACTTGATGGAATCTCAACCTTGCAAGTAGAGCTATCCAAAGAAAGGTAGGGTAGAGAATGAACTGCTTCCCACAACCTGTCTTATAGGGTGTTTTCCTAAGATTGGTCATTATGGTTACCTTTGTCCCACAGGGGTGGTTGAGTCTTGAGCTTCTTGGTAGTCATCCAATGCATGAGAATCCATGACATGAATTGGGTAGCCCCGAGGAGAACCGGTTGCACAATGACCTAGACTAAACCCCTCTAAATTGGGTTTCTGATGCACTTCAGCTTTGGACCATAGGATGGTGAAGGATTTTAAGCTCCCTAATATGTCAAATTCTATATCTCATTGAAAGTGATTGATGGTTGTTATTGGAAGCCTATCCCACCGATCCTACACCTACAATACAAAGATTGTTTGGCCCTGATTCCCAAGTGGGATTAATCTATGTGTGTTGAGTTATTAAGGTGTAGTGTTTCAAGTATTGGCTTGATGGTGTTAACCAAGCTCACGTCTTCTTAGGGTGTGAGAGTGTGAAAATAATTTGTCAAGTGGATGAGTTAATTGAGCATGTCTTATGATACCATGTGCTACTAAAAATAAAGTGCTGAAATACTGTAAATAAATTTGAAAATGACAAAAAATAAACAACCAATCGAGCACACAAAACCCCACCCACGAGGATTATCAAGCAGTTAAGCAAGAGAGGGAAAAAAATCTACTCAAAGCCACATAAAAAGGCCTAAATGATATAATGTCACGGGACTAATATTTAGAGGCACTAATATACTATAAATGGTGCAAACAAAAGTTAGAGGTGAAAAAATGTTTCAGAGGATAGGAGTGAAGCTCTGAAACCCAGGATTCTCAAAAGGATCCTAAGAGGGAAAAGGAAAAACCAAACTCTAAAGGGAGAAAAGGTAAAAGAAACCTATCTAAAAGTGTTGAAAAGTAATGGATCAGATTTTGAAAATCAATGGATGAAAATGCTGAAACCCTAGACTCCTCACTCAACCAATCTCTTCCTAACAATGTGGAGGTGAACTCTAAACCCTAGGGAGTTTTTTTAATTCATAAAAGAGAAAAATTAGGTTTATCTAGGCCCAGGGAAGACTAAAAATAGAGGTTAAGTGCCCTATCCAATCTGCATATATCACTCTTAACAATTCTAAAACAATTTTGAAAAGTTTCTGGAAAAATATCAAAACACAGATACTGACCTGGAATAGTGGAAAACACATTTTTTGGGCCAAAGAGTGCACTCTGGAATGCATATCAGTGGCTGAAAAGTGTGTTTTGATCTCAGGACTCTCATTTGGCATATCTCAAATAGATTTTACCTTCTCCTACTCGATTGGTACCTGTGACCTACGGAAAGAACTAAAAACCACCAGAATCCAAAATTTTGACAAAAAAGGAAATAATACTATAAATATAAATTTAGAGGCTAAAAATAGCTATATAAAACCTTAAAATTTATTGAAACTTCAGTCACCCAAGAATGTTGTTATTACACTAGTGGAGTCGCCATTTTTTGACAACAAATGTAACTAAAGACCCAATGGAGTCGCCATTTTTTAGTGTGAAATTTCTTGGAAGGTGTACCAAAAACACTTCACTTAAGTCACTAGGTGACAAGTGACCCTAACAACAATTTGATGGCTGCTTATGATTAATATTTGCAATAAAAAAGGAAAAACTTAAAAAATATATTATCTAGAATAGAAATCAGTAGTAAAGATATATAATGCAATAACCCAAATGGAAAGACTTTAATTGAATAAATTATTTATTGAAAACACCTGGTGAAGGAGGCCTACAAAAAGGGTCTATAAATCCCTCTTTGTGGGATGGTTCCTTTGATGTCCTTGATGCTTAGGTAATCAGTCTTCTCTCTCAATATGTGGAAAACCCAAACAATGTGAAGAACTTAAATGGGAGCTCAAAAGAAAAAAGATGATAATCTTGATGATGATAATGATCACGGTGAAGAATGAATGAAAAACCTCCTATTTATAACAAAGTATTGAGTTAATATTGATAATGGAGAATAATAACCAAATCAAGGTCTAATCACTAGGAATACTTTATTATAATTTTTGGAGAGGGAAAAGATATTCAAAATGGTCAAATATCTTTAGTAAAATGATTTATTAATTATTTCACGATGACTTATAATGGTGTGAAATTGAAATAATTATTAAATAATGATTTAACAATTATTCCAATGATGGAAATAACGAATAATAAATAAATAATGATTTATTTAATTATTCTCATGGGATTTTTTATTTATTTTTTTTATTTTAATTAGGAAATAATTCAATAAAAATGGTTTACTAAATTATTTCCCATGGTGAAAGTGATTTTACAATGGTAAAATTAATCCTACATGGTGTATTTTGATCCACCTAGTTAGAAATGACTAGGTGATCATTTTTTGGTGATAACGTCACCCCTTGCGTAAGGTGTTGGTCATAATATGAGAAACTCAGTCATCCATGTGAAGCCCTTTCATGGCCCTAGTAGCCTCCCTAACATCCCAAGGCTCCTTAGATGATGTGCCCTCTTGTGGGTAAAAACTTGCATTCTTCTCTATCTCTGTCCACTCCTACTCTTTTACTCCATCTCTTCCTTCTTGTAAACCTAACAACAAGGGTGGACTACATTTGAGTCCTATCCACCTAATTTTCATCCTCTACATGATCCCCTTGTACAATGCGGTTCTATCCAAGGCATTACTTAGCCTTTCAGGAGAGTGATATTATCTGATTTGTAGGCTATGCGGTAAGGCATGCCATCTCCTTTGAAAAGATTGCAGAATTTTTGTTCTTACTTGCTCCTGGGTAGAAATTTATTTGGGTGCTAAAGTAGTATCATTGGAGATGAGGTTATGATTGCTAATGACAACCTTAGGGATCACTAGCTCTGCTCTAATATACAATGGTTCTTTCTCCTATTTTTCCATTAAAATCTTCACCTCCTCAGCTCTTGGCTCCTCATTAGTCATCCAATATGCTAAAGGAATTATCTGCATATCTCCTAATCTTGAATTGGTATCCCAAAAATTCATATTTTTCAAAGTGAGGTTGTGCATATATAATTCAGCCAATTTCTTCCTGTCTTCCATGTTGGTTTGGTTGCAAAACTCAATAAATTGTTTATAGTTATAAAAAGGAGGAGATCCATATTGTGCCAAAGTTTTGATTTGGAACTACGGCCACTATTATTTGAGAAAGAGAGCATAAGACTTTGATGGCTGTCTGCATTGCAGAGCTTCCATAGAGAGACTTTCCATGCTGGAAAGTGTCAATTTTTTCAACTATAATCAAATTCCATGGAAAGCTCAAATGATAAATATAATTATTGCATTAGATTCCTCTTTTCGAGAGGACCAAAATCAACCTAAAGATCACCTAATTTTGTTAAATAGAAGTTAAGTTTTGAATTATTTTATTCCTGCATACATTATGGAATGGGTCAGCCCTAACCACATGGGTAACTTCTTGGCTTAATCTTAACCCAAAGTTAACACTTAGAAAAGGCTATGAAAGGAAGCAACCTTAAGTTCATTTTCATCATATCATCATCTTTCTATTCTTCTCTTTCTATCTTGGCTCACACAGTACGTTGGAAGGACTTTGCATAGGGTTTGAAATTATAGGTGAAAGGTTTGCTATGGATTTGGGTTTTCTGGATCTTGGTCGCTGGCACAAATTAGGAAATTTTCATCCTTGTTCGTAGGCATATTGTAGGCAAGGGAGTGACTTTGGCTCTCCGATTGCTTGAAGAAAATTTAGTGGGAGCGACTCTAGGTTCAAAAGCAGATCATAAGGTTCTGATCCCTGATCGTTTGCATAGAGTAGCTGCGGGAGCGACCCTGACATCTCAGTCGCTTGCACAACTGCATGAAGAGAGTGACTCTAGGTTTTAGCTATTTTATGCCATAGTCGCATGCATGAAGGCCTCATGAGAGTGACTCTATCGTCACATTCACTCACATACAATATGTTTGAGAGAGACCCAAGAGTTTTGGTCACTCACAGATAATGTTTATAAGGGTGCCCTAGTTCAGATCTAGGGTTTTGACATCTTGGCTTCAATCAACTTCAGTGATCTGGTAGATATGGATTTCTATCTGTTGTTATATAGATCTGAAGATCTGAATTGTTAGTTTGCAAACATATGTATTAGTCTCATTGACAATAACAACAATGCTAAACAATGTTCGACACAGTGATAATAGTATACAACAGTTGACATCAATTTGTGACAGCACATTATAGCCATCAGTATGAGGGTTTTGATTCCTAGCATGATTAGATCTATTTCATGGATATCATTATTGTTTTTGTTGTATAGATAAAGTTAAGGATCATTATACTCTCTTTTGTTGCATCATTTGATGACAATCTAAGAAGAAGAAGATTTGCAAGGGCTTTCCTCATAGTGGGTTTTCCCCTGGTCTTGTACCAATCCCAGTGTCTCTATGTGTGTGCATCCTTTTCTTCTACTATTCCTTTTATGTTCTGCTGCATTAATGATGTTGGTGATGTTGTTTATTTCTATATAATTGCATATGACGATGTTTAATGGTGTACATATGAATAATGCAATGATGCTATGGGGTGAAATTAATGGATTAATGATTAAATGCAATTATAAAAATGAAGAACAATGTCACCCTAAGAAAATTTAACATGGTATCAGTGCTAGGATGAATAAGAGTCATGGAGATCACCTCGATGATGACACCTTTGATGGAAGCAAAAAGAGTATGGTTGTTTTTGGGAAAACTAGTATTCCTAAAGAACGCTAGCCCTCTAGGTTTGGAAACTACCCTAGAAACAACCATTTAAAGCAACTCAATGATTTCTTCTATGTTGAGAAGATAAGAGAAAGATAATAGGACCAACCTGGAACTTTCGCTTAATCCCTTGCTTGATCTCTCTCCCCTTTGACAGATCTTGCAACTCATCCTTGTACTTAACATGCTTGGAGAGTACTTGCACAAGTACAACAACAAAGAACTGTCAAAGCATCATGATCTATTACAACATAAACATTACAGAATTAGATATATAATGAACAAATGATAGCATTCACAAATGATAACATTCAAAATTGCACAATCATATGGAAGAAAACTTGAAGAGCTTTATTAATAGAAAGGAGAATTAAAACCTAGTTGTCTGATCCAGTATCATCCTCCCAGCTTCAATCCTTTTTCACCTCATGAAATAGAAAGATCACTCCAACAATACAATGCTCTATCCTCAATTACAAACTAGCAACACTTCCTTGCAATTCACAATATTCTAGCCTCTGGATCTCTTGGATGAGGGATCCATTTATAGATGTTTGGAAGGGTGTGAGTCATCCATGGGGTTTGATTAGTGTCATTCCACTTGTTACAATGGGTTCCACAAGAGAAGGGATTAGGGATTTTCTTAGATCCCTTATTCATCCTTGGGCGAATTCAGAGAGGCAAGTGGGATAGGAGAATTTTCTGGAAGATTCCATGAGCAATCAACTAACAAATGTCCTGGACATTTGTCCATCCTCGCCCATTGCACCCTATAGCAGTCTTAAACAATATGCATCACACCCTGGCAGTGTACCACTCAGTATGCATCGTACTTTGCTAGTGGAGCAGTCAGTATAGTTCAATTTAGGCATTTTCTAGATGGTTTCTCAAATGGAACTTTTGGGGAATGATGTATTCAGATGACTATGTTCCTTTAGGGTATGAAACAACTCTTTTATGGGTTGATGAGCCCTAATACATCGACATGGAATTTTGGGGTTGATGTTCCCAAATATGTCTATAACAGTTGCCCCCTAAAGCAAGAGGTCGTAAATATTCATGTCGGGTGAAATGCTTTATTGTGAGGATCCGAAGTTTCGAACTGGAAGGTGAACTGCATAAGTTACAAGACAATACATCATCATAATATAATTTTTCATGATCTAGCTGAGGGAGGAATTCCCATGCTCAGCTTTATAAATTTCATTTCATGTACATAGATCAGACAGTCATCTGCAGATATAGAATCGTGATTCTACAGATATAGAGTCACAATCCATGGTTAGGATGGCCATCTGTTGTAGAGCCTTTGTACATTTGATGTTTTTATATCCCTGAATATATCATAGCCTAGATGGATGAAACTAGATCCAGGGTCTTCAAACTCGTTCAATCTTCGCCTGATGTACAAGTCAAACCATGTGAAGAGATGTTCCGAAGTTGAACATGGAAAGACATCACCTGATTACCAGCCAATGATGTGAGTTGTTAATAAACACGAGAGGAATCACCGATAATGATAATGATCCTCAAGGTACTACAGTATAATTCACATGGTGTGAATACATGATCCGATGTTGAGCACCATGCAAAATATTTTAGTCGAAGGCCATTGATGTCAACCTGTCATCGGAAGTAAGAAACTTTCCATTGATGTATGCAAGCTTCAAAGCACTTAAAGGGTTATTTCTAAGTCAAATTCTTGGATAATGAGTTGATGTTGACAAGAAGCGACTCGTCGTAGGAGGGCCTTGATGTATCCCACATCTATGACACGAAATGAAGCAAATGATTTCTGTAGGTGAAAAACGAACTGACGACACAAGGTTCAAGAATGGCGATCATGAAAAAATGAAGGTTGGAGGTATTGCAGTGAATGAGACATTAACTGGATGGGGATTTCTCAACTGAATGACTTCCCTTGAACATGTCAGCGACATTGAGATGAATTGGTAGCATTAAACCCAAAAGATGGATGGTATGAAAGACCAATGGTGTGATGACTGGTGAACGGAATAACCCAACGCAACTCAATAATGGAGATGAAGTGAAAGTGTCATGTCCAAGAGCAACTTGCTACCATAAATTCTTCAAGTTTTTTCCATTTTTCCCTAGCCATTGCTGACTAGTACCTCTTTATTTTTGTCAATCTTGAGGAGGATAACATATGCTTGTTCTATAATTGACCCTTCATGCAAACCTGTCGCTATTAATGTTTTAACGAGTCTAGCAACAGTGAAACTCAGTCTCGTCTAGATGGACAAGTTTGTTGCTATTGTTTTAACGAGTTTAACGACAAGGATAACTTGGTCCTTTTCATGTTTAGAGAGTTTGAAAATGGATGAAAAGAAATTCCATAAGTTCTTTTTTGTAAAGTAATCCCTCAGGTCCAAAAAAGGATAAAATAATACAGGAGGGATGACATTTCCAATATGTTAACGAGCTGGAAAAGGCAAGCGCTCGACAACCTTTTCATGTTTAATGAGTCCGAAAAGGGTTTAAAGAGGACTCTATTTTTAGGAATGAGTGGTGTCTAGGGTAGCAACTGGTTTTGGTAATGTTGGAACTTCGCAAAACATGTTGATTTATGTGAAGAGGTTGGCTAATAAGACCACTCATTGCAACTGTTCCTCATAAAGGGTAAAACAACCAAGTGAAAGCGTATGATTGGCCAAAGAGATGGTGGTGGTGAGATGGAAACAACCAAGGCTCAAAAGGTTGACATGATGGAAATCACAAGGGTTAAAAATTGAAAATGGGTTCATTTTTAGACAAGCTTGAACCATGGGGAACTATGCTTGGATTTGGTTTCATGTTTACACAAGCTTGAAACGAACAAACTATGCTTAGCTTCACTTTCTTTTTTACACAAGATTAAAATGAAAAAATATGCTTGAATTGGTTTACATGCCCCTAACATGATGAAAAAGAGAGTCTCTTGTAACTAGATGGAAATCACTGCGGTGAAGTAGGACGGTTATCCAACACCGATTTGGCTTTGTCCAGATAGACAAAGGTGAATGGGGTGATAGACAAAGGTGAATGGTGTGATAGACCAATCACCTAACCTATAGGGAAACTTATCTTTACCATTAGAGACATGCCCCCAAGCTTCATTACATTCACCTAAGTAGACTACTCATGGCTATCAGGTGGATGGAATGAAGGTTGTTTTATGAGATAAAGTGAAAGACTTGATTGGGATTTTACGCGATCTAATCAGAGACTTGACTTGGAACTTTTCTCTAGGGGTCCTTGTTTCATTTTTTAATGAGCTTAACACAAGACAAGGAAATCTGCTTAGATTCCTTATTTCATTTTTTAACGAGCTTGACACAAGATAAGGAACTATGCTCATACTCCTTGTTTCTTTTTTTTATAACGAGGTTGACACAATACAATGAACTATCCTCAGAGACCCTTGGTTTCATTTTCTAACGAGGTTGACACAAGACAAAAAACTATCCTCGGAGACCCTTGGTTTCATTTTTTAACGAGGTTGACATAAGACAAAGAACAATCATTGGACTCTTTGTCATTTTTTAATGAGGTTGACACAAGACAACAAACTATCCTCAGAGTCCTTTGTTCAGAACTCATAAGTGTTCATGAAGGAGAGATCTGGTTCCAATGCCTCAAGTACATAATGTACAACATCACTGAATTGATCATCAGTCGATGTAGGTATGGAATAGGTTGCCACATAATTAACCTGTGGCAGGGATGATACCATTGGTATAAATGGACCATTTAGGGACGATGGTTGACTAGGAGCCATATTTGGACCGGGAAGTTAAAGCTGGTCAACAGTGATAGTCCTTCCTTCATGCGGGAAACAAATCACTCGAAAGAGTGTTGAAACAATAGCTCCCATGTGATAAACATAGTCACGCCCAAGAAGCAAATTGTAATCTAAAGGTCTTGGGACTGCCATCACGTTTAGATAAACGGTTTTTCCTCCCAAAGTGATAGGTAACTGAGGAAGGATCCATAATGGTTGACTGGTTCCTTTGTTAAAGCCCAACAGATTCTATGTAATAGGCACAAGTAGTGGAAAACCAAGCGCTTGCCCAGTAGTTGAGGAAAGGATACTTACTGATGCACCTTTGTCTATAATAGTGCCAGATACAATCATTTTACAAACTTGTACTATGATCTAGAAGGGCATATAAGAAGGAAGGTGGGATCCTGCTAGTCAATTCCAATCAAAGGAAGTGACTAGACTACTTGGAGGGGGTACCGTAGAAACAGGAGGATTAACCCCTTGGGTTACGAGAACTGGAGGATTTTCCTCTTGTCTTGATGGAATAGGTGGATTTCCACCAAGATCATTTGATTCTGAAGAAACAAAAAGAACTTGAACGGTTTCATTTTCACTCTCTTCAGAAAAGGTACAAATTGTTGAAGGTGAGATCGGGTCAACTTTTGCCTTGACCTATTGATTTGGGTCGGGTATAGACTCATAGGATTCACTTTCAGAGAGAGTGGGTTTGACCGATGGTTGATTTTGGTCAGTCGGTTCATCAACTAGTGAAGGATTTAGGGAGAGCTTCCTATAACTAGATGGAAGTCACTATGGCAAAGCAGGATAGTTATCCAACACTTTCTTGGCTTCATCCAGATAGGGACAAAGGTGAATGGGGTGAATCCCTTCACATAACCTACATGGAAACTTGACTTTTCCGTTCTTTCCATGAACTTTATTATCACTAGTTGATGGTGTCTCACCAACATGATCTCCATAGGTTGATGACATGGAATGATGTGAACGTGAAGACCATTCTTCTAAGATCTGAGGAATATCAGGACAATTTCAAAGAAGATGGTCTCCTGCACAAAGTTTGCATGGATATTTGACTTTGTGAGGCTTAAAGGACGAATGGAATGTCTTGAGAGGTTACTAAGCTACCAAAAGGGCATCTAGATGTGTTTGCAAGTTAGATGTTCAATTCATGAATGAAACCAGAGATTGACTGAAGCAACATTCATCTACTATGCAATTGCAGAGCAAGAGCAGTTGAAAGGCTACCTCGCTAACTTCAGACTCTATCTATAGTTTATCAAATTGAACATAGAACAAACAATAACAACAAACAAACATCTATTCACTCCCCAGCAAAGTCGCCAACTTGTTTATGGGAAAACTAGTATTCCTAAAGAATTCTAGCCCTCTAGGTTTGGCAGCTACCCTAGACACAACTATTTAAGGCAACTCAACGATTTCTTCTATGTGTAATAGATAAGAGAAAGATAATAAGACCAACCTAGAACTTCTGCTTAATCCCTTGCTTGATCTCTCTCCCCTTTGACAGATCCTACAACTCCTCCCCACCCTTAACACGCATGGAGAGTACTTGCACAAGTACAACAACAAAGAACTGTCAAAGCATCATGATCTATTACAACATAAACATTACAGAATCAGATATATAATGAACAAATGATAGCATTCACAAATGATAACATTCAAAATTGCACAATCATATGGAAGAACTTGAATAGCTTTATTAATAGAAAGGAGAATTACAACCCAGTTGTCTGATCCAGCATCATCCTCCCAACTTCAATCCTTCTTCATATCATGAAATAGCAAGATCACTCCAACAATATAATGCTCTATCCTCAATTATAAACTATCAGCACTTCCTTGCATTTCACAATATTCCAGCCTCTGGATCTCTTGGATGAGGGATCCATTTATAGATGTTTGGAAGGGTGTGAGTCATCCATAGGGTTTGATTAGTGTCATTCCACTTGTTACAATGGGTTCCACAAGAGAAGGGATTGAGGATTTTCTTAGATCCCTTATTCATCCTTGGGCGAATTCAGAGAGGCAAGTGGCATAGGAGAAGTTTCTGGAAGATTCCATGAGCAATGAACTGACAAATGTCCCAAACATTTGTTCATCCTCGCCCATCGCACCCTATAGAAGGCCTAAATAGTATGCATCGCACCCTGGCAATGTACCACTCAGTATGCATCACACTTTGCTAGTGGAGCAATCAGTATGGTTCAATTTAGGCATTTTCTGGATGATTTCTTAGATGGAACTTTTGGGGAATGATGTATTCAGATGACTATGTTCCTTTAGGGTATGAAACAACTCTTTTAGTGTTGATTATCCCTAATACATCAACATATAATTTTGGGGTTGATGTGCCCAAATATGTCTATAACAATGGTGGAGATGGAAAATAGTTCTATGGGTTGAATATAAACCTAGGAATATTTATGATTAGGGTTTGATGGATTATATGAGGTTAGGTTTGGAGAGAAAACCCTGGTTTATGGGAAAGACTAGAGATTTGATGTATGAAACTCTATCATTGTTTATGTGAAGATGCTCAAGCACTTGTGGGAGATTTGATGAAGCGCTAAGGAAACATTGGTATATGGACCATGGACATTGATGACTCTTGAAGATTGGTTCAAGAAGGAGAGGATCACCTCTCATTGAAGATAAATATTTCTTGACTTATGATGCTTCTTATTTGTTGGATATAATGATTATGTTTATTGCTTTTACTTCCAGCATATGTGTTTGAGTATATGAATTTTTCTAACCTCCTTGATGAGATGTGATGAGTATATCCTTCTTAAGGATCATTTTGAGATGCATATCTAGAAAGAGACAAAAAGGTACTTGATGAAAATATGACAAAGTGCTTCAAGTGACCTATGTCTAATGAGAAGATACTAAGGTATTTGAATACCACAAGGTATGCATGGTATGTTGTGTTTCAGCTATTGGCTCATTAAGCCCTAAGGAATGATGATAATGCCAATTTTTTTTAATGGCTCATACATGCATATGAAAATGACTTGGATATATGTCTCCTATGATGAAATTATGCACTTGAGGTTGAAAATTTTGACCTTCTTAAATTTTATGAGGATATATAATGTTGATACATTGATACTCTTGATATTTTTCTAACATCTATGATCTATCTATCGGGTATCTTGATCCTATAAAGAAGGCTATCACCTTGGCTCTAGAAAAAGATACTCTTGGTACTTGACATGATGGATTTCATATAGAAGGATAGTTCATTGACTCCTATACAAGAGTGTGCTGGTAATGCTTGTGATAAGCATGATGAAAGCATATGGAAAGAGTAATTGACATTCTTGTTGTTTTGATAAAGTTTTATTGAATGACCTAACTTGATCTTATTGGTCTTGAGGAGCTTAGTAACCTTGATATGAGAAGCATAAGTGTAAGATTGATAAGTAGATCTCTTACTAACTATGGTCGTGGTTAAATTGAATATCCTAAATTGATGAAGTGACTTGATAGAAAATTCTAGTGTTCATAATCCTTGAGACATGATTCTGCATCTATCTACTGCTTTGATTCTAAGCCTTTGATGAAAGATTGATGTCATGATGTTGATAACCACATGTTTATGATCTAACAGATCTTCTGTTGTATGACTCAATTAGAGATAGGTTGCTTACATGAATGAATATGAATGATTTAGATCCCCAGTCAGAGGGAGAATCTCTTCTCAAGATTCTTAGCCTTATTACTATTTGTATTCTATGTTGTGAAACATGATTTATATGCATCTAACAATATTGATTTGCAGCAAAATCTTAGCTTGTATAGAAATTAGGGTTTCTGCTCTAGTCACACTCACAGATCTAGGAGATTTCATCCCTGGACACTTGCATGCTAAGGCCTAGAGAGCATCCAGGAAGCCAAGGTCACTCTCATGCTAACTTGAAGGGAGCGACTAGAGGTTTGACTATTATTGACCATCATCTGAAGCTTTATGAAGTTGTTTGAATTCTGAATCAAAGTATCTCTAACATATTCTACCACTATCAACTGATTTCTTATTTTTTTGAGTTAATTTGTTGATCATATAATGAAGTATTATGCATGAAACTAGATGATCACCTAGAAGATGTCAGTACCACAGATAAGATCTGCTAGAAGGAAAAGATTGAATTTTTTCCATAACATGAACATGTATACTGAACTTGTGTTAGCAGGTGACCATGACATACATATAGATATGTCACTATGTTTATGCTACAAGAGGTTGGCATGATTTGGCATTACTGGTATATATGAAACGTTTTTGTCATGATGCTTGAAAATAACTATGTGGGCATGATTACTTATTTAGATATTGACCTCCATATTCTTAGCACAATGGTTGAAATAATGATAATTATGATTCAACATGAAAATGGAACTTGCATGACTCATCCTTGATGTATGCATTTTCACCTAGTGACACGATGACTTGTATTATGATTATGAGAATGACTTAATCAAGTTTGGATTGATAATGCATGGTTGATGAGAACTTGTTGGCATGACGAAGTCATGATTTGATATGAGCTCCACCTATCTCCTAGTTGAAAGAATTAATATTATGATAATGATGACTTCCATTATGGTTGAAATCTGGCTTCTAAACTCTGATGAGCTAACTTTGTTAATGTTATGGTACAACACTGATTTATGTAAGGATGATTATTCTAGCCTAGAAAGGTATCATTCCTATAGATATCTTTGCATGAAGCAAGAAACTTGATCCTGATATGTCTATATTTGAAAGTTATTTGATGAAGTCAAGATGATGAGTTATAAGGTATGTATTTGATACTTTTGGTTTTATATCCTGATGATCTACTTGTGACAGGTGATGAGCCTTTGATGATCTAAATCAGAGGGAGATGGCTTCTAAAGCCTGAAATGATGTATCATGACGCGATGAATCGATTTATGGAATTTGGGAAAGAAATTCCATATTGTAAAGCCATTGGAAAATGTTTTTGAATAATGAAAATGAAAATCCTTGGATACTCTGATTTGAAGTTCAAAGATATTGTTGAATTTGACATGGCACCCAAAAGTTGATTGAAGCATTAATGTTCTGTTTTGAACATCCATATGTATATGTATGATGTGCATAGAACCTGATTAAATTCATGATTGAAATGCTTCACTCACATATAATTGCCTTGAAATATCTGCATGAGGTGTTCTATTTTTGAGAATGAGATATTTCTCCTATGATATGTGTTTGCATAGATATATTGTTGATATTTTAGATTATTTTTGATAAGCACATTTAGATGTTTCTTTAATATGAGATCTTCCATGATATCTTGGATGAGAGGTCCATAGCATGACCAAGGTTTATCATGATGTTGCTAACATGGCTAGCTATGAGGTAGGATATAAAAGATCCTTAGAGAGTTGTTTGAGCATGATATGGATATGACACAGTCACATTGCAATGACTAAAAATATCATACATATAATTGGGATTGAGATAATCTCATATTGAGACAAGTGAAACCATTCGAAACAAGCTCAAGATTGTGGTTGGCACCTCCTTGAGAGGGAGGATGATTATGGTATCCTTTTGTGGTGTATGTGATTATATATGTTTTGACATGATATTTGATTTGAGGTTTTGTATGAACATGAAACAAATGCTATTGGGACAAGCAGATTGAAAATATTCTCTTAAAGGAATCTTAGTTTTTAGAGAGCATCCCCTCCAAATGAGGGGCAATGCTGATCGAGGAAACTGAGCCAACTCTTCCTACCCTGTTTGAGCTCCCAGGATGAGGAATCAAGATGGAGGGCTCCTGGGGTTGAGGGAACTGTGGAAAATAGGGTGTTACCTTATCTATATAGGGAGTTACCCCTATCTATTATTACCCATAGGGTTTGAGTTGTAGCTCACCTTATCTTGGTCTTAGTAGAGTATACCCCAGGCGGCATCATACCCATAAGTCGGGCTTGTTGGGAGTATCGTTCCTCGTCTAACCAACGAGTTGAGAGTGTACAACCCAATGCAATTATGATGCAGGTGTTCCACCACGTGACTATTCTAGGTCATCGATGGGAAGATTAGTAGGTAATAGGATGGGTTGAGATGACCCAACATGATTCTAGGTTGAGGGTATAGCTCCCCGAGGAAATTCCAGGGTTGAGAATTTACTCCCATGTGTGATAAGGTATCCTATTTCTTGGTGTGGATGGAAGTTATTAGTCCCTATTGTAATTCTATGTTGAGATGTGCTCCCTAATGATATGCTCTCTGATGATGATTGATGATGATTCAAGTAGTAGCCCACTGGTAAAGATTCTAGATAGCAGCCTGATGGATAGAGAGTGGTATCTTGAGCTCCGCTTCGGTAATAAATTATTCTTCTTCTAGATCCAAGAATATTCAGTATATGAGCATGAATAATCAAGAGATAAGCAAGAATAAGCAACAGATAGATCGAGATGGACAATGATGATTTGTGATGATGAGACACTTGAGATAGACATGGTATGATGAATACATGATAAATATGATCCATGATGATATGTGATGATACGTGATGACACATGAAGATTCCATAATGCCATATTGTTCAACGGACAAATATTGGCAAGTGGAATTCTCCCTAGTTGAGAGGGAGTGTTAACTTTTTCAATTGTCATCAAATTCCACCCTGGATATCTCGAATGATTAAGATAATGATTGCATTAGTTTCCTCTTTTCTAGAGGACCAAAATTGACCTAAAGATAACCTAATTTGGTTAAATAGAAGTTAATTTTTGAATTATTTTATTCATGCATAAATTATGGAATGGGTTGACCCTAACCACATGGGTAACTGCTTGGGCCAATATTAACCCCAAGTTAATCCTTAGGAAAGCCTATAAAAGGAAGTGAATTCAAGTTAATTTCAACATATCATCATCTTTCTATTCTTCTATTTTTGTCTTGGCTCGCACAAGTACGTCGAAAGGAATTTGAACATGGTCTGAAATTATAGGCGAAAGGTTCGCTTTGAGTTTGGGTTTTCTGGATCTCGGTCACTGGCATAGATCACAACATTTTCATCCCTGGTCATAGGAATAGAGTAGGAAAGGGAGCGACTTTGGCTCTCTGGTTTCTTGGAGATAGTTTATGGGAGAGACTATGGGTTTAGAGGTAAATCAGAAGGTTTCGGTCCTTGGTTGCTTGCATAGAGTAGCCCTAGGAGTGACCCTGACATCTCAGTCACTCACACAACTACATGAAGGGAGAAAATCTAGGTTTCAGCTATTTTATGCTACAGTTGCACACATGAAGGCCTAATGAAAGCGAAACTACAGTCATAGTCTCTCACATACAGTACGCGTGATAGAGACCCAAGAGTTTCGGTCGCTGGAAGACAATGTTAATAAGGGTTACCCAATTCAGATCTAGGGTTTTGACATCTTGGCTTCAATCAACTTTAGTGATATGGTATATTTGGATTTTTATCTGTTGTTATACAAATTTGAAGATCTGATTTGTTAGTTTCCACTATAAACATATGTATTGGGCTGAGTGACATTAACAAAAGTGCTAAGGAGTGTTCGAAATAGTGACAATAGTATACAATAATTGACATCAGTTTGTGGCAACACATTACAACCATCAGTATGAGGGTTCTGATTCCTAGCATGATTAGATTTGTTTCATGGATATTATTATTGTTTTTTCTGTACAGATAAAGTGAAGGATCATTATACTCTCCTTTGATGCATCATTTGATGACAATCTAAGAAGAAGAATATTTGCAAGGGTTTTCCCCATAGTGGGTTTTGCCCCGGTCTTATACCAATCCTGGTGTCTCTATGTGTGTGCATGATTTTCTTCTATTGTTCCTTTTATGTTCCACTGCATTAATGATGTTGGTGATGTTGTTTATTTCTATGTAATTGGATATGCTAATGTTTAATGGTGTAGATATGAATAATGCACTGAAGATATGGGGTGAACTTAATGGATTAATGATTAAATGCAATTATCAAAGAAAAGAACAATGTCACCCTAAGAAAATTTAACAACAAGTTGTATTTCTTTTTCTTGCAGCCTCTTTCTCAACCTAATGTTTTCTGCCTATAGTTTCTCCTTCATCATAAACTCTCTCATTCTTAAATAACTTAAATATTTTCCCATTTCAATGACCTTCTCTTCCATGAGGCTTACATCCTCCACATTCTTATATTTAGAAATTTTCATCCACCTGTGGGTTCTACCTCTCTCTATCTCTATCTCATAAATGAGTGGGATTGCAAAATTTTCAGGTATAATCCTTCCTCCTTCAATAAATTTATAGTAGAGCCCTAATCTAGGTCATGGGATAGGTTCTTGGAGCTCTTATAGGTCTTTTCTAGTAGTATTCGAGGTGGTGGCTTCCTTTTGTAGCTATTTATTGTGCTATGATAGATTCCCATGTCCCGCCTGTAGCAGATTTTGACCCTCCTGTAGCAAACCCTGTGTCTCTTGTAGCAAATCCTGAGTCTCCTGTAGCTTCTCTTTTTCTTCTTCCTTAAAGGAATATTGTGTTATATTTTTGAAGGTGTCAGACCTAGTGGTATGCCTACTCATGAGTGTTATAGGTGACTTGGTTTTGGTTTCAAGAGGAGTTACCTCCTCAATCTTTCCTTCACTAGGTCCTATTTCTTCCTTTTTGCTTGGTGACTAATCAATAATTATAGAAAACTTTGTAGGAGTTTGTGATTTACCTTGTCTAATTCTAGTGCTCTTCTTGGTTCTAAAGTACATTTGACTTGGTATTGATTGCTTCCTCGTAGGTTTGACACAATTTCCTAATGTAGCTAATGTTGTAGCTACTTCCTATTCAATACCTTCTTCTCCTTAGGGTGGAGTAGTCTCCTTAGGGCTTACTTTTTCTTCTCCTTTCTTCCCCCCTCTTCTCCTTTCATATCTACTTCTCCTTACTCTATTTTTTCTATCTCTTTTTCCTCTATTTTTCTTTTATCCTCTTCTATTCTTGCTATCTCTTCCTCCTCTATATTTGCTCCTTCTTCTTCCTCTATTTTTTCTTCTCTTCCTCCAATAGTAGAGGCTAGAGTCTCTCTTGGTGTGAGGGCATCAGTTTCTATGAAAGTCTCCCTATCCATGTCCACAAATGTGTTTCATATGATAGGGATCCTCAAGTGGTTCAGAGAATCCACCACTATCAACTAAATGAGGCCATGGTGAGCTAAATGTTGGTGTTTTCCTTCCCTCACCTTCTGACTCATCTCCATGATTGACTGTAGGAGGAAGTGATGGACATTAAATCTTTGAGAGAGAGGTAATTCTGCTGCAAATTTCATCTCCTGGAGCATCCTCAAGTGGTAGGCATAAGCCATACTTAATATCCCTTCATAATATATATATTTAAGGATAGGGTAAGCTATCTCATCCCAAGGGTAAGGAAGACTTTCTCTTCTCACTCCATTGTTGTCTTCTACAAGCTTCTCTTTTGAAAAGAATAAGTTTTCCTACCTGTGAAACTTGATTCTCTTCTTTACTCCACTTAATTCCTAAAGGCAAGATGGTCACTTTGCTTATGGTTTTAGGACTGAGAGATGGCAAACCCTTTAAAAACAATTGTAGCACTGTATTCCTCTTGACATTGCAATGCCATGGAAAATTCATGGGCAAGATCATCATCATACCCCTTCAACAACTCAAAGAAACCAAACCACTAGTGTCTTATGAAGATGTCAACTACAAGAGGGTGTTGGTGAATTCTCCTGGTGTCTAAGGGTTCCCTTCTATTAAATCCTCCCCTCATTTATTCTCTATTACTCCTTAATGCTATGTAGGTGTGGAATTCAAATAATTTTCAAATAGTCTCAGTGGTGAAACAATGGTAAAGTTATTGGTAGCAGTGAGGAAGAAGGGTGGCTCGAAATGATATCAAACAAATTATTTTCTCTTCTCTTAATCATAACAAAATTCAAAAATACCTCCTACTAATCAATTGATTTTTATAAGCTCATAATTTTAAGCAAAATTCTCATGCAATTGGGTGTAGAAGCAAGGAAGGATGGTGTCACTTACTTCTTTTTAGATAAATTCTAGGTGTGCATGCAGGTTTTGAGATAGTATCAAGCCATTGTGACTCTTTTTTCTCCTCCCAACTCCTCCTGTAGCTCCTCTTGGCTCTCCTATAACAATATCAGGTCTTCCTATAGATTTCTCCTGTAGCACTTGTAAACACGGTTCAAAACTCCCCAGTGGCACTCTACATTGCTCAATGCACTAACTCATACTTCCTCTACCTATTTTTGTAATAAGTAATGGTGCAAATGAAGTCAAGCCAGTACATAATATCCTCTGTTGGTTAAAACCTTGGAGCACTCTAGTGACTTTGAATTAACACGAGTTTCCTCTTTTAGACTGTTGTCCCCACTAACTATAATAATTTCTCTCTCTTTGTGATTATCACACCACTCTTTGAGGACATCACTTCTTTTTGAGTTGAAATTTCCATGTTTCATGGGTGACTTAACTCACACTTGAGTTTACTAGTCAAGTGTGGCCAAGTTCAATGGCCACCTCTAGCCTATTAAGACACATTTTCTTGCTCAAAACACATTTTTGTCATTTTTATGTAGAGGGGGGAGGCTAGGGTTTCCATACCTGAGCCTACATGTGGATCAAATTGTGACATAGTTTTTCATGTTGTAGTTGAACCATATATCATTATTACCAAGGGATTTGACTTCTTCAAATTATTTCCTATGCATTTATTCATTCTTGATGATACCTTGATTGTTGCTTTTGTTGTTTGTGTGTGGGTGCCTCTTCTGATGTCCAAGCTGTTGCAACTAGTGAAAACCCTCCCTAATGATGATGTGTCTCTTCATAGTTGCAAACAAGTTTCCATTATCCCTTCTGGTGGTGGAAAAAAATGATATCAATGATTCCTATTGTGGTTGCCCAGGCTGCTACAGGAGGAGTTTCTTCCTATAGTAGTCTCTTGATCTACCCTTGAAGTCTTCCATATGCCTGAGGGAGATGAGGGAGATGATGATAATCCATTAGGATAGGGTTAGAGTCATGAATCATTAGTGTATACATTGTAGAATAGAGAATATTAGCTTCTATTTTTCTTAAGGTGGGAAAAATTGGAAAATTTGAGCAAGTTGTTGGTGAAATAGAGTGGATGGGTGATGGATGGATGATGGAAAAATCATAGGAGGACCCTATTTATCATTTCTAAAAGTTATAATGGTATTTTGGGATTTTCTCCTCCTTGGATATCCCTCCTGTAGCTCCATAGGATCCTCCTATAGAATTACAAGACCTCTTGTAGCAATATCAGACCTTCCTGTAGCATCACAAAGAGGAGGTGAAATTTGGATTTCTTGATGATGGGATGGTGGAGAGAGATAGTAATATGAATGGAGAGGATGGATTTGAGGTGTATGGATGGAGAGATGGATTATACCCTGTAGGTCTTACCCTATGGCCATGAAATCTACCACTGTATACAATTCTGCAAAACAAAAGAAAGGTTAGAAAACATGATATGAGCTTCTTCCTAGTTCTCCTTTTGTTATCTTTTTAATTTTTTCCCTTTTTTTTGAGACATACAAGCTACCTTAGAAGAGGTTTTCAACCTGCATGCCTACCCTAGGTGCCTCAGAGGAGCTTTTCACCTAGGGATATTTATTATTTTTTCTCTTTTTTTTTTGCCCTTGGGCTGCCTCAGAGAGGTTTTCAATCTTGGAGTTGACCTCAGATGCCTTATATAGGTTTTGATCCATGTCTTTTTATTATTATTTTTTTAATTTGTTTTTCAAATTTCTAGGAATGTTTTTGACTGGAAGCTATGAAATTCCCAATCACATTTAATTCTTTATTGATTTAACTGATAAATTCTTCCTTGGAAAGAGGTACCCTATATAGCTTCAACCTATAACCATTTACAAGTAAGGGAATTCCTTCCTCATCAACGGTTATGATCTAGACAAATCCATTTTCATGACACTTTTGTACTAGGCATGGACCCAACCATCTTGTCATTAGCTTCCCTTTAAAATATTTGAACCTAAAATCATATAATAGGGCCCAATCCCCTTCTTGAAAAGTATTTTTCTTGTTATTCTTTTCATTCCAAACCTTACTTTGCAGTTGTATGACTTCAATGTATAGGAGATCTTACATTCTGAACTCATCTAAGTCATTCAGTTGGAGCAACCTTTCTTACTATGTTGTGGTGACATCTAAGTCCAATTTAGCTGCCATTCTCAAAGTGTTATATTAAAACTAAATAGAAATCAAAGCCTTCTTCCCATAAACCAAATCATATATAGTGAATCCAATGGTTGTTTTCCAAGTGGTATTGTAGGCCTAAGTGGCCTCTCCTAGTCTCTCCGCCCAATATTTCTTGTTGCTTCTAATAACCTTGGTGAGGATGCTCTCCAATGCTCTCTTTGCGACCTCTACTTGCCCATTTTCTTGAAGGTGATAGACAGTAAATGTATTGTGCTTGATATGGTGCCGCCTCATGAGATATTCAATCGAATTATATGTGAAATGTACTCCTTGATCAGTGACTAGATCTCTCAGATACTGAAACTTGTAGAAGATATTTTCTCTTTAAAATTCTGCCACTTTCTACTCAGTTATTGCTTTGACTGCCTTTGTCTCAACCCACTTTGTAAAGTAATTATTGCACACAATGATGTACTTTTTTTTATCTTGATGGTGGATCAATTGGCCTAATGAAATTCATGCTCCACTTGTTAAATGGATCTAAGGCCACTTGAGGTTGTAGCAACATTTCATCCCTGGGTGTGTGTTTGGCCATCCTTTGGCACTGATCACATCTAGTGGTGTATCTCTTTGCATATTGATGTAGAGTGGGCCAATAGTAACCAACTTGTAAAACTTTAAAGGCTATCCTTTTTGCAGAAAAATGACCTCCACAAGGTCCATCATGACATGCTGATAGAATTTTAAATACCTCTTCTTCTCTTAGACATCTCCTCAAGATTTTATTTTCTCCCAATCTAAAACTATTCCCCCAATCCAAGTGAAAGGAGATATTTTCCTTACAATATTCTTTCCTCCCTGGATGATAGATTAGGAGGAACCTCCTAGAAACCAAGTAGTTATCTATGTAAGCAAACTAAGGAGAACAAACCGAGATGGAAAAAAGGTGCTCATCTAGCACTTACTCATCCACCATCTCTTCATTACCTACAAGCAAGGTTAACCTAGACAAAAAATATGCAACCACATTTTCTTTCCCTAGTTTTTCAATAATAGTGAAATCAAACTGTTGTAAAAATAAAAACCATCGAATTATTCTAACATTAAAATTAGGCTTGTTTATCAAATATTTAATGGATTCATGATAAGTATGAACAAAATTTTGTACCCAGTGATATAGTGCCTAAATTTGTTTAAAGAATGTACTACAACTAAGAGTTATTTCTCAGTGACAGTTTAATTCAACTCAAATTTAAATAAATTTTTACTCATGAAATAAATAACATATGGAAACTTATCCTCTACTTTTCCCAAGGCTACCCCCAAATCTTTATCTGATGCATCAGTACGGATATGGAAAGGAAATCTTTAGTTGGGAGCCCTTAGGTTGGGTGAAATGGTCAAATTTTCTTTCAACACTTCAAGGGCCTCTTGAAAATTCCTGGTCCAATATAAATCTGAATCTTTGGCCAATAAACCAAACAAAGGCGAAGCCACTTTACTAAAGTATTTGATGAATCTCCTATGATGCCCAGCTAGTCCCAAGAAGCTCCTGACATCTCTTTGCTTTTGAGGGTTAGGGACCCTTTGAATGATGGAAATTTTGTTTGGTCTACCTGTATCCCTTCCTTGGATATGCAACGGCCAAGGATAGTCCTCTCATTCATCAAGAACTAACATTTCTCAGGGCTTATAGAAATATTCATTTCAATGCATTTCTTCAAAACATTGCACAAAATGGAGAGAGCTTCATGGAAATCACATCCATAAGGAGTGAATCATCCATGTATATTTCAATAGAGTCATGAACCAATTCAACAAAAATACTCAAAACTTCCCTCTGGAAAGTAGCAAGGGCATTGCAAAAACCAAATGGAAGAAATATATAAGAAAAGGAATCCTAATGATATGTAAATTTTGTCTTATCTTGGTCTTTGGGGTTGATCTGGATTTGATTGTATCCACTAAATCCATCCAGGAAAGAGAATAATTTCTTTCCTACAAGGCCATCTAGGACTTGGTCGATGAAGGGAAAAGGAAATGGTACTTTTTATAGCCTTGTTGAGTTCCCAGTAATCCACACTTATTCTCCAATTCCCATTCTTCTTAGGAACCAACATAAGAGGTGAAATGCACTCACTATTTGAAATAGGGTATATGAACCTTGCAACCAGTAGTTTTTGTAGTTCTTATTTCACAATGTCCTTAAGAGATGGGTTCATCCTTAACTGGGCTTGGCACACAATATTTCATTCCTCCTTGATGTAAATATGGTGGGTACAAAATAAGGGATGTACACCTTTCATTTCCTTATAATCCACATCAAAAGCATCCAGGTGTTGCCTCAACACTTTGCACAATTGTTCTTCCTATTTGGTCGAGAGAGAAGTGTTGATATTTAAGGTTCTAGATGGGCCAAACTCTACAATATTGACATGGCCTGGACTTGAGTCAATATGGAATAAGCTATTCTAAGGATTACTCCCATATTCTTTAATCAAATCATCAATTGGTATGGGAGTGGGAGGTTGATTATGAAGGATATGGTAAATGAGGTCATTGTCATCCGGTTTCCCCCCTCTTGTAATAATATCTAGAGTGGAGATTGGGTGGAGGGTGGTGTGATACAGTTCATATTACTCCTCCTCTTCTAACCACAAGGGTAAGTCATGCTCAATAGAAGGCTGAGTAGGAGGATACAATACCAACTGTTTAGACAAATTTCCATTCTTAATGGTCCTGTTCCCATCCCTACAACTACTGTAAGCATTAACAATGGCTAACCATGGCCTTCCCAATATGAGAGGATATCCACTAAAATTGGTTTTAGGTTAGAGAACTAGGAAATTAGTAGGATACTCCCAAGATTAAATGGAGGCCATAACATCTTCAATAACTCCCTCAAGAGCTACTGTGGATTTGTCTGCAAGTTGCAACACTGTGGTTGTCTTTCTCAAAGTACCTTGGAGGTTTAGCTTTAGAATGGTTTCCTTAGTCATCACATTGATTGTAGCCCCAGGATAAATTAGGGTATTAGGGACTATAAGGATATCAATGTGCACATCTACTACTAGGCTTTCGAGGTCTAGATATTTTAGGAAGATCACCCTCCTAAGCATCACATCAGAAAATTTCCCAACAACATTTATGGTGGGGGTGTCTCTTTTTTTTTTCCTAGGATTTTTATTCTCCTTGATGAGCTCATTATATATGGGAACATATTTAATCACCTGGGGAAGTCATATCTTAACACACAAATTCTTCAATTCTCCCAGAAGTTCAACCTCTTTTGGGGTGTGTTGTTTAGGGTGGATCAACCTCTTAGGAGAAGGAGGTGGGTTGAATTGAGGAACACTCTCTTTCTTCTCTTATTCAAGATATTCATGGGGAGAAGGTGGGTGGTTATCTAGAAGCACACTCCCAAACTTAAGGTTGATATCTTGGATTTCCAAAACATAAGGAGGATAAGATGTCTCTACACTATAGACTTGTTGTGCTTGCCTTCTATTCGGGTTCATATTTAGTTGAGAAGGAATTTTAGGTTGCTTAGTTAGAGTAGGATAAGTGAGATGTGGTTGAGGTTGGAGTGGAGGTAGTAAATCAAGAGGTTGGCTAACTTGAGGCCTCCACCCTTGTGATGGGTTTCCCCACTGAGAAGATTGGGGTGGATATGGATGAAAAGGTGGTTGACAGGTGATGAGCCTCATAAATGGGTAATTATATGGGTTCATTTTACCTCCTAACCTAGTCAAATCAACCATTCTCTTAGCTTATTGTATTATTTTCTGATTATATTTATGCTTATGGAGTGAGTTGAGTTAGTTATGATGCCATGTGGTCTAACATGTGTTTAATGCAGATTATTGATGAATTTTGAGGTCAAAGTCAAGGATCCCATGGAAAAATGGTAGAAATAACTCGAAGTGGACAAAGGAGAGGACTTATAGGAGGGAATCCCCCTCATTTATTACTCCTCACTTTGAATTCCCCTTCATTCAGCTCGGAGTAGAAGCAACCAAGTCATGCACTAGAAGGCAGCCGAGCAAGTGGAGGATGACTAATTATTATCTTGAGTTTTGGGAGCCAAGCCTCCCTGATTTTAAGGAATCTATTGGTAGCTTCAGTTGTATAAGTAGAGAGGCCTAGGGCCTCACTAGGGTCAGATTTTTATTGAATTTTTTCTTATGTAAACTCTACTCCAACTTCGAGCTCATTATTTTCGAGACAGTTTCATGTAATCTTGTTATTGTTTTGATAATAAAGATGAAATCCTTTTTCAGCTAGAACTGAGTTACCTCAGAGGGCTGAAGGCCCAATCCAAGCAGTCATGCTCCTCTTTACTTGTATTTGTATGTTTTATTTCAATTATAGATTAGGTTGTTGTTAGATGTATTTCTTTTATGGTTAAGAATAGGTTCCTTTTGATGATCTAGTAGTTTGCTTCCATTTATGCTTTCTATAGCAGGTTAAGTAGTGATAAAGAAACGATTCAAAAGGCTAGAAATAGTTCCTTGGCCTCTCTTCCTCCCTTTGGGACCATGATTTGAGGCAAAGACCCTCTTGCTGCCCCAAAAGCACAGATTTTCCTCATTCATAGGACTTCTAGTGTTTGCAGCTTTTTAGTGGTTAATAGTCTAGTTTCGCTTTGCTTCAGAACTTCTTCATCAAGCTCACTTCTTTATTTACAATACTATTCTTTCATTCTTTTCTTTTCTATAGTATTTCTCAGCATTTCCTTCCATAGATCATAGTTTAGATGCTTTTTATGCAAAACTCTGTTTTTCCTCAATACATTCATTTCACTTGTTGCTTGATTTCCTTGGTTGATTGTCAGTTTTGTTATGAAGTAGATCTCTTATAACAGTAGGCCAGCCTATCAGCCATCCCATCCTCCATCTGATCCATTCCCTATAGGTCTCCTAAGTGTCCCCTCAATTCTGCCTTAGTTTCTTGAATTTTCCATAGAACTTCTTCCTCTCTCCTTGAGTAAATCCATTATCCGATCATCTTTCTCTCTCCTGATGATTCTTGGTGGACCCTAGGTGCCCTAACACCTCATTACAACCTTCATCTACCTTTTCCACCCACTCTCACACCTTCAAAATAGTGAAAACTACTCTCAGCCTCCTCCTGTAGGCCTCCTATAGAACGTTATTTTTCCTCCTGTAGATTTTCCTGTAGGCTTTCTTTTGAAAGCTGAGTGTGGGAAAAGCCTCTAGAAGGCTACCTGAGACCTCCTAGGACCCATCCACACCATCCTACATCCTCTCAAGTCCAAAAACTACCCTCCAATGCCACCTATTCATTGCCACACTCGCACATAATAAATTACATGCATGTCAATTTCACATAAAGATACATAAAAATCCAAAAGTATGTTCTTTGCTTATTTACTTCTAGAAATAGCATAGTTAGATGTTGTTTACTTCTTTGAGTAGGTAATGGCATTCCTTTCATTTTTTTCATAGTGCTTTCTACAAAAGTAGGATTAGTTGGTTAATTAGGGTTTACTAGGTTTGATTTACATTTCAGTCTTTCTCCTTTCTGTAGTTAGAGTAGCATCTATAGAGTAATCTTTCTCTCCTATAATTACATATAGAGCTTCTTCTGGAATCCATAGATGTTGGCTTGAGCTCCTAGTGATCTTACGTCGGCTGACGAAGTGACAACCTATAGTAAAGTGACAGCACCGACGCTTCCAAGTTTGTTATGAACTACCAGGTTGATAAGAGTAAAGTAGGAAGCCTAGAAGTTGTAGCATTATTGCTACAATACTGGTGCTCACCAACAGGTTGAGGAGGATATGGAGGAGTATAAGGCTAAGAAGGAGGTGTGCAATAGGATGGATGAGTGGAAGAGTACCAAGATTGCAAGGGTGCATTATGATTTGGACTATAATAAGAGTAGTGTGCACCTTGCATGCCTTGTTGATATGGTCGAGTTCCTTGACGTTTTCTTTGATTGATGAAACAAAGTTGCTTTGACCCCCCTTCTACCCCTTGATATACAAATTTCAGTCCTGGAAAATAAGGGAACTTTTATGTTGCATGATTTTATTCATAGACTAGGTAGACCTCTATGAAATTCAATGGACACTCATTCCTAGGATGTCTTTTGGCACATATAGGGCAGAAAATGGCTAGTTCCCTTTCTGCTTCCTCCAATTTTCTTTTGATTTACATATTATCCATTTGAAATTCAAAGGTACGCATCATTTCACTCTTGAAATCCTCCAACATGTTACCTAGCTCATTCTTATAGGATTTTGTGGAGGGAGAGGAACTGACCAAGCCTTGATTAGCCCTACCCTTATTCCTAGCATCCCTAGAGTGATTCTTGAACATGGTTTTGATTTCATCATAGGATAACTAATAAATATCTCCTGTAGACAACATGTTGAGGGTTTCTAACATATCCTCCCTAATCCCTTGGAGAAGAATTAACTTGAGTGACTTAGGATCAAGGGTACAATTTTCCCTCCTATAACTAAGTTGAGATCTATCCTCATAGTCTTCTAGGGATTCATTACGTCCAAGAGTCATCCTAAATATTTATTCCTTGGTTTCTTTGGACCTATAATAGTCCTTATACTTGCTATTGAAGGCCTGTTTCATTTGCACCCAGGTAGTGATGCTACCCCCATGCAGACCCACAAACCATCACAAGGTTGCATATTTAAGGGTAGAGGGGAATAACTTCAGCTTCTGCTCATCAGAGGCATAGTCATAGGTCCTGTTATCCTTCTATGATTTTGACGATTGGAACAAAAAAAATCACAAAAGATACATCAATCTGCTTAGGAGTGTAGGATCTCTCTGTATTTTTAGGATTTGACTTTATTTTCAAAGTTCTAATGTGTTAGGTTGGATGTAAAAATGAAGGAGATTTATTAATTAATTGCTTGGTTGTTTGTTTGTTTGGTTGGGGTAGATCGTATATGAATCCTTTCCATTGGGCTATGGAGTCAAAGGCTGGGTGGTAACATCAATTTTCTAGAGCATTTACAAGGCAAGCTAACTGTTTATACAGGACCTAAATGCAAAATGAGAGATGAGATGACAGAAAAGTGATATCAGTAATGATTAAAAAGAAGTTAAGTATTTATTAATCATACATTAGAAGAAATCATTTAGATTGTAAACATAGATAGAAATAAGGTGCTCCAACAACATATCTTAATCTATAATTTATTCTTTACAATAAGACTTAATGATGCATACATGAATAAAACATAGATATATTCAACACAGAAGGGAAGACATCATTAGGTCAAAACAAATCAAGTATCTTGCAAATGGTCCTTTTTTATTGATGCTCTAGCTCAAGATTAGAATACTCCAATGAAACAGATAGTTCAAATGACTTGGGGCCAACCCCTAATGCTTCCAATGTATGAAGTATTTAACCCGAAACCTACAATGATTTGCCTTATACACTTGGCAATATGTTATTAATTACAACAAAAGAAAATTGACTAGTGTAACCATGAAGTGGCCACATTGAGAAAAATGGGACACCTAGTCCTCTTTTTCAGGGATGTTGTTGCTGAGAAATTAATTTTGTTGTAGTGGCTCCATTGACATGGCTAGTGTTGACTCAGATTTACGTTTTCAATTCAATCATCTTTGTCTCGTTCCTCCTGATAATCGCAAAGGTCACTCCGTGCTTCTTCATCTGGAATCTTGAGCTTCATTAGCCTTCTGTATATTTCATCATCTTCATGTATTTTGTAAGAGCGGGTTTAACCACAAAAACATGTTTAAGCTCATGCTTAATGTAGATTTGATTGCTGATGGCTTCCAACAATGCCTTTCCTATTATGTTTCCTTTTATTTTGAAAAGATTTGCAGCATTTGTGGCTATACCCTAGAGTTTCTTGACATAATCCTCTCTCGCCATGAGCTCATAATTTATGAAAAACAGAGAGGGGAGACCTTTTTGATTTAAAGGCTGAATTATGTTGAAGAACCTGTTCACTATTAACTCGATATTTTGACACATTTCTTCTAGCTGCACATTCAAGCTCTTCTTAAAAAGTACCTTCTTCACTTGAAGTATAGTCTCTATCCTGTCTACTACTCCTAACTCTTCCATCTCGTACATGTTTCTTGAATTTAAAAATTTGATTATCGGTTAGCTGTTGCTGGCATGTCTCCTAGCTCTTCATTAGTAGCTGAAATAAATTCTCTAGCCTTATTAACTAATTATTTCTGCTCAAAGATAATTTGGATGTTAGGCCAAATTTCATTCATACCATTGATTATGTTGTTCCAAATAATCTCTTTCACTCTTCCTGAAGTGTTCCCAATGGATGATTCTTTCTTTGACTTTTGCAGCCTTTCAATCAAGGTCCTTGCCCTCTGCATCTCTACTGAGTGGTCACTTTTGACCCTTTTAATTTGATCCCACAACACAATAACTTGAGTTTCTAGTCTTTTAATCTCCTCAGTTTACAAATTCATGCCTTCCATTGATTTGGCTAGTTGTTCTGTGCTACTTCTTTCTCTTGTGGCAACACTTGTTAGAGTGGTTATGGGAAGAGTTGTTAGAGAAAGGGCCTCTATTGTTGTGTTGGCCATCTATGTTGCCTTTTCTTTCTCTTGCACCATCTTCTCCATCTCTACTTCCATTTTTTTGATTTGGAGAGACTGCTTCACTATTAATTTCATCATATCAGCCTTTTGGCTCTTTGTTTCATCTATCTCCTTGGTCATTGGGTCATGTGTAGCAGGCAGCTCGATCTGCTTCTTCAAAGCTGCTATATCCATCTCTTTTTTCTTTATTATTTCTTCAGCTGCTTTCACATCTGAGGGATCATACCCAATCTTCACTACTAAGTCTTCTAAAGACTTAATTTTATTTTCCTTTGATTGTGATGAAATCCTTTCCATCTTTAACTGGGATTGAGCATTTGATAGGGCTACCTACATTTTAAACTAATTCATGGAAGTGTTGGTTAGAGTAGATGAAATCATTTCACCTGTTTTCTTGTGTATTTCCAGCTGATCAATTAGATGAACACTTCTTGCATCAAACTCAAAAGAAGTTTGCTTGTAATCTACTGGAATTTTGGGCTCTGTTGTCTATGCTTCTAAAAATGCCATATGCATTTTGCCCTATTCTAGATCAAAGGTAGAGAGAAGTCTACCTTGTGCAGTTGCATTCTATTTATAAAATTTAGCATAAGTGCTCTTTTTCTACATTTCATTCCCGATTTTAATCTCCTTGAATGTATCAAAGATTGTCTCTTCCATTTCTTCAATCACATTTGTAGATGAGGACACTTGAAGAGATTGCTGCCTTTCTGAAATCAGAGTGGCAGGGAAGGATTTCCCCAGTTGGGGATGAATCTAGAATATCAATGATATTGGTGACTGTTTGCTATGGTGATACTTTGTCTATGTCCATGTGCTTTCTGGGCTTCTTCCTGTATTTCATCTTGAATTCCCTCATAGAAGTATCAGTCCCTGGTGACTAATCTTCTCTAGGCCTTTTCTCTATTAATCCATGTTCTTGTTCTTCTCCCTTTTCTATTCTATCTTCAATGGTTTTCTTTTCCTACTGTCTTGGAGTCTCTGCACTGGAAGAAGAGATCACTTGTTCCTTAGCCTCCTGCAATGCATCAAGCATCCACTCAATCTGGTTCAAGTATTTTTCAATTTCAAGCCTTTGAGTGTGAAAATAGGCTATTGACTTGTTCTCCACCCTCTTATTGGAGATGATACCCCATGGGTCATAGGACCATGTAAAACTATGGATGAAAATTCATTTCTTTCAGTCTTTTATCTGCCTCCTCCCCTACTTCTCTACTGTTACAAATGAAGGGACCAATCTGAGATTTGATCCTGAACTGGGACTTCTTCTTAGCTGCTACAAAATGCACTTCATCTACATTAATCATTTGTTTGATATATTCAAGTGCAAATATCCTCATGGGGAGGAACTTTGGAAGCTTATAAGGGGCCAACTCACAACCATATACTCTTAATTTAGTGTAATTTTGGTACAAGCACCAATCACCTATTCTTTCCTAGTCTGTCAACTGCATAACTCTTCTTATTTCTTCATTGATCTTGGGTTTTGTAGTCCCACTGAGGAGGCTCATTGCTAGGTGAAAAAACATTTCTACAAATTTTGTAGCTGAAGTATTTTTAGTCCTTCATCACTAATGTTGTTCAGAAAATAACATATTGGGGTTCACCTTCCTCATTCAACTTTCTCATTGAAAACTGGAACATGTCTACCTAAAATTAAACAAGCATATAAACCAAAACTGAGGAGTATTGAAACACCTCCTCTGTGAAAAAATTGACAAACTTCTCATGAATGACATCTGCTAAAAATTGGATGAAATTAAAGAGGATAGAGGGCTTGGATTCTGTTGATAGAATAGATAGGAAAGCTATGATAGCTTCATCAAGCCATTGATCTGAATAATAGCCAAGTAAAAAAGAAAGAATAGTGACAATGTGTCTAGTTCTGTCATGGAAAATAGAGGAGGAATAAGGATGATTCTTGTTTGGCAAAGGAGTTTTCTCAGTCATGAAGAGTTATAAGGTTTTGGCTCTTTTAGAAAAATCAAGCTTCTGATACATTTTAGTGAGAATCTCATGGGAAAAGGGAGTAGTTCCTTCAGTAACAGGGGCCTCAATCAGTTGCATAATGGACTTGGCATCAATAGTAAACAAAATATGTCCTATTGGGGCCATCACTACCCTTTGCTATGGATTGTAGCATGAGTGGCATTTCCTAATTAGTTCTAAGCAACTGTGTGTTTTAGGAAAAATGTAAAAAGGTATATTAGTGTCCCAGAGGCCTATGTCATCCATCTCCTCTACAAATTTATCCTCCCACTAGCAATATATGTCGAATAAATAGAATTATTAGAGTGTTTCATGTATCTTAAAATCCTTGTCTGCAAGTGGTATGTGATCCAAATCTGATGGTGGGTGCACCATTGGATTAAATACTTCTTGTTCCTTTTTCTTGGGTGCCATGGCTATGTTCTGAGAAAAACCTCTGAAACTGCCCTGTGTTGAATCTATAACAAAAGGGGATAGGAAGAAATGGGAATTTAGTGAGGGAGAAAGAAAATGGATTAACCAAAAATGGGATTCAAGAATGGGGATATTCGATCACTGTAGAAGAATGGACCTTTCTACAACTATATTTTTGTTTCTATATGCACTGTGCGCTCTCTGTGTATGTCTGGAGGGAAATGAATTACGCTTGCAAATAGTGAGAACACACTAAAATTTGAAAATGAACATGAAATGGTGCTTTTATGGATTTGGAGTGATGCCATTGGATTGGCTTGACTTGGCGTAGGTCCGTTGGCTAACAGTCTAGCCAATTAAATGTATGACATCAGGAATGGAGGTGATAGGTGGATGGGATGGGTTGACATCGTGAGGTAGTGTGAGCGATCAAACAATCATAATGGTAGAGTGGTTTAACTAACAGCTTAAACCATTTTTCAGGGGGTCGGGGGAGTGGTAAGTGATATGAGAGGGGGGTTGCTGCGAAATGATGAGGGCACAACACGTCAGTGGTTGAAAACCATTAAATTCAGACCCCCTCCCCTAGATTAACTTTTGGAGGGTGAGGGGGGGTTGGAAAAGTGTGTCAGTCGTCGGATCGTGAGGGGTGAGTGGGGATTTGGTGAGAGATAGGGGGTAGGTAAGATGGGATGTGACAGGTAATGAGTGGTGGGGTAGGGAAATAAATGAGGGGTGGTAGACTATAGGGATAGAGGGTATAGCATAAGGTTATGAAACTTAATATTGAACCCCTTCCCTTTTAATTTATTTTCCCGACTTTGGGAAAACTTTGATATTTTATCAAACCTAAAGAACTTATCTTGTCTTTTTTTTCTTTGAATATTCTCAATCTACCCACCCTTATTTTTCTAGTCTAGCATGTTTTCTTTTTCATTTTCTTTTGCAGGGTGCACTTGGACTTGTAGACCCTTTCCTTTTTATCTCTTTTTTTTTCTTTTAAATCCTAACCTAATCTATCACTTATTTCTCCCCTTGGTTGAGATTAAACAATTGAACCAATTTTATTTCTACCTAGCTATTGATTTGCCAAGATTAAATTGTTTGGCAGATCTTTATTTTCTAACCTATCAACAGAAATTGAAATTTGTTCAATCACACTTAGACTGTTTGATTTGAACAACATTTGGGTTTATTTTTATTTATTTTTTATTTTTTTTGAAATCAATTAAATATTGGAATCTATGAACAATTTGAAATCTGAAAATTGTGAAATACTCAATCACCTTGAGATCCTATAAATTATAGGGCCCTAATAATGGCTCTAGCTGGGGATGGCACTTCTCAGCTTGAAGTGTCAAGAACACATGACTAGTAGCCTTGAATCCTTCAAATCTACATTATTTTCAATCTGATTTCTTTTTGTCAAATGAATAATCCAACTAAAAACCTGAAATACTATGATATTTACAATGGAGTGAGGAAATATGTGTACTAAGGAAAAGTAATGCTTTAGCATCTTGCCATTGATAGGACCTCCTGACAATCCTGTTCCATCTAACTCCTTGAGGTAAAATGCATTATTTCCTTTGAAAGCATAAATGATATATGGGCCTTTCCAAAGATTTTCAAATTTACCATGTTTCCCTTTGTCTTCTCTTCTTGAGTCCCATTTCAAAACTTTGTCTCCCATGTTGAAATCAATAGCTTTGGTTCTTTTATCAAAAATTTTCTTTATGTTTTCTTAGACAACTTGAGTTCTATTATATACCTCTTCTCTGGACTGCTACAATTGAATTATCTAATATTTCCTTCTTTGTATATCATTTGGTTCAATTTTTACCTCCTAAATGATCTTCATAATAGGTACCCCCATGGAAGAAGGGAAAAATGCATCTATTCTATAAACTAGTTGAAATGGGGACATGCCAATGGATTTCTTTGTAGTCAATCTATCAACCCATAATGCATAAACCAATTTGTTGTGCCATGACTTTTTATTGTCCTCCAGAATCTTCTTAATGCTGTTTACCAAACTCTTGTTGGAAGATTCAGCCAACCCATTACCTTGAGGGTAATAAGCTATTGAATGACCCAAAGAAATATGGTACTTATGATAGAAATCCACCATATTTTTTGATTTGAAAGTTACAACATTATCAGTGATCAGTTTCCTAGGACAACAAAATCTGGAAAGGATATTCATTTCAAGGTATTTTATGATAATAGAATCAATAGCAGCTTTAGAAGGGATGGCTTTAATGGCTTTAATTTGGTGAAGTAGTGTGTGGCTATTAGGATCCATTTGTATTGGATGGAGGATGGAGGATGAATGTCACCAATGAAATCCAATCCCCATTGTTGGAAAGGGCTTTCAACGGAGATGGGTTTTAGGGGAAAAGGTAGTAATTTTCTCTTTCCTTAAAAGATTTGTCATTTATGGCAGGCAGTCACCAATTTATGGATGTCTGGGAAAAGTGTAGGCCAATATTAACCAGCTCTAAGGATTTTATTAGCAATTGTCTTCCAATAAAGATGGCCTCCATAGTCACCTTCATGGAATTCTTGCATAACTTTGTCAGCATCATCTTTTAACAAACATCTGAGTAAGACACCTCCAATATCTTTCCAATACAATGTATTATCAACAACACAAAATTTGACTACTTTTAATTTAAGAAATCTAGCCATTGTTTTGGATAATCCAGGAGGAGCATTTAAATTGAATAGAACATATCAAAGGTTTGCACACCAAGGGGAATTTAGATATGAATTTTCTATTTGTGGATTCACTAGTTCCTCAAGATCATCCAGAGCAAATACCATGTTGATATCTAATGCATTGAAATTTGATTCAGCCATTAATTTGGCTAATCTCTGTGCTTTGATCAACTTGGTGGGCTTGATTTCTATATCATATTCTAGAATCACAGCTATCCATTTGCCTCTCTTCCCATTAGGTCCATCTTGTGTGACAATATCTTTTACAATTACATTAGGCACATAAGCAATGATATGAGAATGTAAAATGTAAACCTCGAAATATTTTATTTCTTTAACTAGAGAAAATTCATGTTTTTCCATGATATTGTATTTTAAAGAAGAATCTCTTAGAGCTTTGCTAAAGAAAGCTATTGGTTATTCGTGTCCTTCATTGTTTTTCTATAATAGCATAACAACAATAGTGTGTTCAGATGCAAAATAAAAGATAATAAAATCTTTAGTGAAATCTGGGTTGATTAAAATAGGAGCTTCTGTTAATGCATGCTTGACTAGATCAAAAGATTGTTTGGCTTCAACATTCCATTTAATTCCTATATCTTTCTTGAGCATGTTTGTTATATTTCTGAGTAGTTTAGCAAGATTTGGTATAGATCTTCTCAAAAAAATTATTTTTCCAATGAAAGATTGAAGTTCTTTATCGTTTCTTGGGCGATTGATTTTTAGGATACCTTCAATCCTATTGGGGTCAATTCTGATTCCATCTTTAGAGATGATATGGCCTAAAAGTTTTCCTTCTTCAAGACCAAACAAAGTTTTTTTGGGATTAATGGATATACTAAACTTTTTGCATTTTTCAAATACTTTTCTTAGATGTTCTAGGTGTTCTTAATTAGTCTTTGAAAATACGGTGATGTCATCAAGGTAAATCACAATGAAATGTCCAATTTCATCTGAAAAAGCAATGTCCATTGCTCTCTAGAAAGTAGCACCCGCATTCATTAATTCAAAAGGAATTTTTACATACATGAAAGTTCCCCAAGGAGTAATTAAAGAAATTTTATCTCGATCATAAGGTTGTACCAAAACTTGATTATACCCTAAAAATGATCTAACAAGGAAATCCTACTAGAACCCACTACCCTTTGCAGCATGTGATCCATCTTTGGTAAGGGATAGTTGTCTTTCATGGAAACCTTGTTTAAATTCCTAAAGTCAATGCACAATATTATTTCACCAGTTTTATTCCTTGTAGGCACAATATTGGATACCCATTTAGAATATCTAATTGGGACTATGATTTTAGCCTCATACATTTTCTTGATTTCCTTTTCCACCAAAGGCATTAGGACAGGGTTTATCCTACACAATTTCTGTTTGAATGATTTTTGATCTTCTCTGATTGGAATTTTGTGTTGTATAATGCTAGTAGCATAATCTTTTAAATCCTCATAGCTCCAGGAAAACGCATCTACAAATTATTTGAACAGAGCTATATACTTTTTTTTAGCCATGGGAGGCAGTGATTTTGACAATTTTATGATTTTAGGGTTCAATTCACTTCCTATGTTGCATTCCTCAATGTTTGTTCATGTTGGTTCCATTTTTGGCTTTCTAGAAACATCATTAAAGTCAAACAACTCTTCCAAAGGGGCAAGCCCTCTAGGTAAGACATTATCTTTGAGTTGTAGTACGTTGAATTCTTCCTTTTTTGGATCTTTATGTATTTCAGTTTTATGTACAGTCTTATTTACAATTTTTTTTTTAATTGGAAATAGTAGGTTGATTTATACTAATAAGAAAATTAGTTTGACTATCTAGTTCATCCTCCAGATCTATGCTGCTATCCTCAAATTCATCCTTTGATTACAGAAAACTCAATCTGTTTATCACTTCCAAAAACTTGCCAGTATCTAATGTTATCAGGAACTGCAGGAGAGTGTTTTACTTCAAATGTGTATTGTTTATTTGGATGAGGTAATTTGTAGGTGCTGGTTGAAAACAATAATCCTTTTTCCAAGGCATTTTGGAGCCTAGGGATCATAGCAAGGTCATACTCTTCAAATGTTTTAAGAAAATCATTCACATCATTTCGGTATTCTCTCAATCTAGGATGTTTTGTAGATTATTGACCTTTGATTTGTTTGATGATGAGTTCAGAGGCTCCCTGGAGAAAAATTATTTTAGCACCTAGCCTTTTAATAAATTTCAAGCCCAAGAGTAATGCATTGTATTCTACTATGTTGTTTGTGCACAAAAAATTCAATTTGTAAGAATGATCTTCAGCTGATTAGTTTTTGAATTATACAGCCAGACTCCTTCTCCTGCCCCTGTTTTACCAAATGAGCCATCAAAAACCATATTCTAGAGAGGTTTTGTTTTAGGTTCTTGTTGGATAATGGGTGTTTGAGTGTCAAGTCTTTCACTGAGATCTTTTTTTGCCTGCTTGACTTGTGTATCTATGTCTCCATAATTGCCATTATACAATATGCAGGAATCAAGATCAGTATGGATAGAGTAGAGGGGATATTTGCCTGGCCTTCCTTGGCTACTCACCATGTATTTCATTAAGGTTTCTCTATAAAGTCTCACTAGTTGGCCAAATATTGGTATTGTGGGATATTTCATATCCATTTGTAGTGTTCCTTGTAACTTAGCTCCCTAAGATCTTGATAATAGCATACCATACTTAGGATGAATGTCAACTACTACTATATCCCTCACTAAACTTTTTGTTGGTATCTGGGCTAGCGTGACACAAAGGTCCTTAATGAGACCTAGACATCTAACCTTACTAGAATCAAATGAATATAGATCTTTGTATGGTCTAGTGATTTCAAGTCCAAGTTTCTCAATAACAATCTTTGGCATGAGATATGTGATGCACCTAAATCCAACATTGCATTATGAAGGATCTTGTCATGAATATTAAGGCTAACATAAAATGGAGGAACACCCCCTTCTTGAGGCTTGCCATGAACTTCTGGTCCAAAAAAATTTCAGGCTGATTATCATTCAAATTCACTATATCAGTGTTTTCTCCTATGTTGAGTACCTTTAGAACCTGGGACCTATACATATTTTTTTTACCAATTTAGCAAGAGGAATAGAGATCTTGAGTTTAGCAATTTCGTTTTCAAGACTGAAGGGTGCTTGATTTTTAAGCAAATTTGAGAAATCAGTCCTTTCGGCCACAACCTTTGTTATGAGTTCTGTTTGTTGACGTGTAGTAGGCATTCTAGATTGGAAAACTTTTTTTGAGACACCAATTGTTTTCTTAGAAATATCTTTTGTGTTTCTCATTTCTGGATTGTTTTCATTTTTCTTAGAGCTTTCAACTGTCTTCTTGGGACCAGGCTCTAAAGTTTTCTTGGTAGAGTTATTAGAATCCTTTTTATTTGAGTTATCATTGTTTTTCTTACTCCTAAGATTATAATGTCTTTGGACTTCTAAGATAGCATTCTCAAACCCATGTTTATAGTCATCAGATTCTTCAGATTCTAGTTCAGTTTGAGTTAATAAAAACAATTTATGTTCCTCTTGTGTAAGAAAAACATAACTATCTTCATTGGTTCCCATTAAATTAATATGATTTTCCTCAAATTCTTCAACTACACTTATACCTTCATCAACATAATTTTCTTGAAATGGTGGCCTAATTTTTTGATTTGGGCCTCTTTGATCTCTTTGTTTGATTTGTGGAGTGTTTCTCCTAGGGTTTAGATTTCGGTTCTGTTGGACAGGTGGATTCTCCCTAGGAAAATTCCTATCATTTATACTTATTCTCTCCATCATTCTTTCCATAGTCCTTACTAAGGAATCAATTTTTCTTCTGTTGTAGAAGTTGAAGCTTCTTCCTTAAAAGTCAATTGTCTTTCAGTTCTCATCTTGGCTCTTTTAGCTTGTAAATTGGCCTCTACACTCACAACATCTCTTTGAATTGCTTCTAGTGTTGGAGAACTTTTTTCCCTAAGCTGGTAAGACATATCTGTATCAAAACCATCTAGGAAATTTATCAAGCCTAAATCCTAGGGTGGTTTAAGATTTACAGGTATTGCATTATAGGTATTGTTGAATCTAGCACAATTTTCCTATACACTTTCACCTACCTCCCTTTTAATATTTTAATATTATGATAGAATCTATAAAGGATTCTTCTTGACTTCCCATCTATTAAGAAAGGTTTGGTGGAATGCAGGGAGATCATTTATACTATTTGTAGGCAAAGACTTAAACCATTTTTTGACTTCTCCTCCTAAATTTTTTGCAAATATTCTGAGCTTAATACTTTCGTCATCTACCTCTTGCAGTTCAAAAAAATCATTCATTTTATCCACATGTTGTTGGGATGTTAAAGGACATGTCCCATCAAATATTTTGATATTGGACTGATAGTCTTGTGGCATATTATCCAAGGGGGTTGGTAACACCAAAGAAGCATACCTGGCAGCCATGATTGGTGGTGATGGTGGAGGACCACTTGAAGGAAGTTGAATGGTGGATGAGGGAAGTTAAACAGTGGATAAGGTTGGACTAGTACTAGGTGGAAATGGGAGTAAAGGAATTTGAGCAACCTTATGTTGAAGGATGAAAGAAGGGGTAGGAATTATGGAGGCAGTAGGACTTGGTGACTAAATATATGCAGGTTGAGATGTGAAGGAGGAAGCTGCTAAGATTAAAGCAGTTAATTCTACTGAATGTTGAAGGTAAGCACCATCAATTTATGAGGTGAGATTTGTCACTAGATCTTGAAGAGTGTCAAAATGTTGTAAAAGCTGAAGGTCTAATTCAGTTTGTGAAGAAAGTTCTCTCACTAGGATTTTTGGTAAGATTGATGGATCAAAGATAATATGATCTTTCCAATTCTCTGATTTAGTCCTGAATAAGCCTTGTTCAAAGTGTAAATCAAATTGGATATCTTGGAAGGTAACAAATTTTTCAGGAAGTGAGTTGGCTCTGTGAAGAAATCTACTGCTTGTCTGACTCTCAATTCTAGGAGTTTTCCTTAAGATCCTTTCAGGATTGTCCACTATGGTAGGAGGATTTGGATCTAGATGGGATCTAGTAGAGATTCTTTTGGGAGCCAGTGTTCAGACCTAAAACACAGACAAAATGAATATACCAAAGTAGAGAAGAAACCTATCTTAGGAATAAACTTATCTTATAAATCTATTTAATTGGGTACTCTGAAGTCGAATGAAAGGATAAATTTTCAATAGTTCCCGAGTATGGTCACCACTATGTTATTGTTCTATGATTTTGAAGATTGGCATGAAAAAATTCACAAAATATACATCAAACCGCTTAGGAGTCTAGGATCTAGCCCTCCTAGACTCAGAGAGGACTCTCTTTGTACTTTTACGATTTGACTTTATTTTCAGAGTTCTAATGTGTTAGGCTAGATGTAAAAATGAAGGAGATTATTAATTAATTGCTTGGTTGTTTGTTTGTTTGGTTTGGGTAGATCATATATGAATCCTTTCCATTGGGCTATGGAGTCAAAAGCTGGGTGGTAACATCAATTTTCCAGAGAATTTACAAGGAAAGCTAACTGTATATATTGGATCTAAAAGTAGAATGAGAAATGCGATGACAGAAAAGTGATATCAGTAATAATTAAAAAGAAGTTAAGTATTTCTTAATCATACATTAGAAGAAAACATGTAGATTGTAAACAAAGATAGAAATAAGGTGCTCCAACACCATATCTTAATCTATAATTTTTTCTTTACAATAAGACTTAATCATGCATAAATGAATAAAACATAGATATATTCAGCATAGAAGGGAAGACATCACCAGGTCAAAATAGATCAAGTATCTTGCAAACAATACTTTTTTTATTGATGCTCCAGCTCAAGATTACAATACTCCAATGAAAACAGATGGTTCAAATGACTTGAGTCCAACCCCTAATACTTCCAATGCATGAAGTATTTAACTCGAAACCTGTAATGATTTGCCTTATACACTTGGAAATCTGTTATTAATTACAACAAAAGAAAATTGACTAGTGTAATAATGCTGAGAAAACTGGGACACTTGGTCCTCTTTTTTAGGGATGTTGTTGCTGGGAAATTAATTTTGCTGCAGTGGTGTGATGCAGGAAAGTGTTCCCTCTGTGGACAGAGGCAACCCCTCTAGCCCTAGAGTGGGTCTAGTCACAAACAAGGACAAATCAACAATAGTTTTCCTTAAATAGTTAAAGTTGGAGGCCTACCTCTTTCGGTGGTCGATGGAGTTCCGTTGCACTGCTCCAGCTCCCACTTCCTTCTCCTCAATGAGAGATCAACCTGAAACAAAGCAAAGGAAATACAACAAAGCACGTAACTGGAAACAACAATGAACTATTTACTCACAAAGTCAAGAAGTCATGAGCTATCAAGTACATTACATACAAGACATAGGAAAACATCATTGATTGCATTAATAATGAAATAAGAGTGAGCTTACAACCAAAGTCTTGACGTAACAAGCCTTCTCAGAAAGAGTCCAGTCAACATGTTCTTCAAGCATTCACTCTTTGAAGATGGATCTCCCAACATACAAGAGCTCTCTCACTTATAAGTGTTACACAAGATCAAGGGCACTTCACAACCTTCCACAAGCTATCAAAATCCCAGACTTATCACTCTCACACCAGCTATCTAGCAAACTCACAAGCACTAACAGCACCGCTCAACTAGCCAACTATTAGGAACTAGCAATGCATATCAATGGTGAGAGTTTAAATACGAGAAGGAGTCTCCATGAATGGGGGAAAGGAGAGCTTATCACCAAGGAAGGTAACAAAATTGACGGAACTGCCACACCAGGGAAGGAAGGGCGACATAAACAAGGCCAACAACTAGGTCTGGAGTCATCTGGAAGGCCGACTGTTGAAACAATTCGCCCAATCTGGATCATCGCGGGCACAAAACTAAGCTTCAGCACTGACATCGCAAGTGATCAATGCAGATAGTCAGATCATCGCTGAAGAGACCACATAGCCCTATGCTGGTGCTTAAAATCGAGCCATCACGGGAATCAGGTGTACTTTCGCACTGGCAGCGCGTTTGTTAAGCTTATAACCGCGATGAGGCAGATACTTTAGGAAAAGTGGGTCAATTGGCAGCATAGGAGAGCATTTTTCTGTCATAAGCATGTTTGACTTGGACACATGACACCGAGAGTGAAGGTGGTGATAAATTACTGTGTAACAAGTGGCTCTGCTAACATGGCTGGTGATAACTCGGATTTACGCTGTCACTTCAATCATCTTTGTCTCATTACTCCTGATAATCACACAGGTAACTCCACGCTTCTTCATCTGGAATCTTGATCTTCGTTAGCCTTCTATGTATTTCTTTAGCTTTAGTGTAATTTGCAAAAGTGGGTTTAAGCACAAAAACATGTTTCAACTCATGCTCAATGTAGATTTGATTGCTGATGGCTTCCAACAATGCCTTTCCTCTTATGTTTCCTTTGATGTTGGAAATATTTGTAGCATCCGTGGCTATACCCCGGAGTTTATTGACATAATCCTCTCTGGCCATGAGCTTGTCATTTATGACAAACATAGAGGGGAGACCTTTCTGATTTAAAGGTTGAATTCTGTTGAAGAACATGTTCATTGTTAGCTCAAGATTTTGACACTTTTATTCTAGCTGCACATTCAAGCTCTTCTTAGTCAGCAGCTTCTTCACTTGAATTGTAGTCTCTATCTTGTATTCTACTCCCAAATCTTCCATCTCGTACCTATTTCTTGAATTTAAAATTTGATTAGCCGGTTAGCTGTTGCTAGCATGTCTCTGAGCTCTTCATTAGTAGCTGAAATAACTTCTCTAGCTTTCTCCACTAATTCTTTCCACTCAAAGATAATTTGGATTCTAGGCAAAGTTTCATTCATACCATTGATTATGTTGTTCAAAATAATCTCTTTCACTCTTCCTAGAGTGTTCCCAAAGGATGATTCTTTCTCTAACTTTTGCTACCTTTCAATCAAGGTCCTTTCCCTCTGCATCTCTACTGAGTGGTCACTTTCGACCCTTTTGATTTGATCCTGCAGCACATTAACTTGAGTTTCCATTCTTTTAATCTCCTCAGTATGTAGATTCATGCTTCCATTGATCTCACTAGTTGTTTCGTGCTGCTTCCTAGTCCTGTGGAAGCACTTGCTGGAGTGGTTATGGGAGGAGCTGTTAGAGGAAGGGCCTATATTGTTGTGTTGGCCATCTATGCTGATTTTTATTTCTCTTGCACCAAATTATCCATCTCTATTTCCATTTGTTTGATCTAGAGAGACTGCTCCACTATTAATTTCATCATGTCAGCCTTTTGGCTCTCTATTTCCTCTATCTCCTTGGTTAGTGGGTCATGTGTAGCAAGAATTTTGATCTGCTTCTTCAAAGCTGCTATATCAATCTCTTTTTTCTTTATTATTTCTTCAGGTGCTTTCACATTTGAGGGATCATACCCAATATTCACTAATAAGTCTTCTAAAGACTTAATTTTATTGTCCTTTGATTGTGATGAAATCCTTTCCATCTTTAACTGAGATTGAGCATTTGATAGGGCTACCTACATTTTAAACAAATTCATGGAAGTGTTGGTTAGAGTAGATGAAATCATTTCACCTGTTTTCTTGTGCATTTCTAGTTAATTAATTGAATGAACACTTCTTGCATCAAAACTCAAAAGAAGTTTTCTTGTAATCTGTTGGAGTTTTGGGTTCTGATGTTTGTGCTTCTAAAAATTCCATATGTATTTTTCCCTCTTCTTAATAAAAGGCAGAGAGAAGTATGCCCTGTGTAGTTTCACTTTATTTCAAAAATTGAGCATAAGTGCTCTTTTTCAATATATCATTCTTGATTTTAATCTCCCTAAATGTGTTAAAGATTGTCTCTTCCTTTTCTTTAGTCACATTTGTAGATGAGGACACTTGAAGAGACTGCTGCCTTTCTGAAATTAGAGTGGCAGGGAAGTGTTGGGTATGGAGCCTGATTATATTCTTTATTCAGATGTATCATCACATTGGACCCCAGTTCATAATGTGGTGGCAACGCCGCCTATAATATTTGTGTTGCAAGGGGGGTCCAAGGGGCGCCACTGAAGCTAAAAATAGATGTAAAGTTTCCTTGTAAAATGTTGTAATTTCGTAGTCAATCTAGGCTATTCATTAGGCAGAGACCTGATGGTAGAATTTATGATTAATTTAGGGTTTTTTTCCCTAGAAGGCTACCCCTCACTATTTATGAGGGAATTTTATTGCATCTATGTAGATCTGTATTCTGAGCGAGAAAGAGAGAGGAGATTGAGTGAGAGCGAAGAGGGTATTACATTGGATCTACTGTAGGTTGTATCTCTTTAGTTTGTTGGATAATATAAAAGGAAGGAATAACTGTTTCTCCATGGACGTAGCCCAAATTGGGTGAACCACGTATATTTGTGTCTCTCTTGTTTTATGTGTTTTTTGTTTTAATATTTTTGCAATATATTTTATGTGTTCCATTGCTCTGTAATATATAATTTTCTAACAACTGGTATCAAATTCAAACGTCTATTTGGATGACAAACTCGTAGGAGAAAAGGGTTCCTGGTTTGAGTGGGAGAAATGGCGGAAGATGGCAGGTTTAGGGTCAAAAAATTTAACGGCCAAAACTACTAGCTGTGGAAGATGCAGATGGAAGATTATTTGTGCTAGAGAGATCTGTACCAACCATTGAGTGGAAAGGCAAAGAATCCAATGAGTATGAAAGACACATAATGGGATATTCTCGACAAAAAGGCACTTGGAACAATACGGTTTTGCCTAGCATGTTATAGACATATTTGGGCACATCAACCCCAAACTTATATGTCGATAAACTAAGGCTCTTCGACCCCTAAAAGAGTTGTTTCATACCCTAAAAGAGCTTAGTCATCTGATTACATCATTCCCCAAAAGTTCCACTTGAGAAACCATCCAGAAATGGCCTAAATTGAACCATACTGACTGCTCCACTCGCAGGGTGCGATGCATACTTAGTGGTACACTATCAGGGTGTGATGCATACTGATTAGGCCTTCTATAATGTGTGATGGGAGAGGATGGACAAATGTCCGAGACAATTTGCTAGGTGGTTGCTCATGGAATCTTCTAGAAACTTCTCCTATGCCACTTGCCTCTCTAAATTCACTTAGGGATGAGTAAGAGATCTAAGAAATCTCCAAGTGGAACCAATTGTAACTAGTGGAATGACACTAATCAAACCCCATGAATGACTCACACCCTTGCACACATCTATAAATGGATCCCTCATATAAGAGATCTAAGGGCTGGAATATTGTGAATTGCAAGGAAGTGCTGATAGTTTGTAATTGAGGAAAGAGCATTATATTGTTGATGTGATCTTGCTATTTCATGAGGTGAAGAGGGATTGAAGCTGGGAGGATGATGCTGGATCAGACAACTGGGTTGCAATTCTCCCTTCTATTTAATAAAGTTCTTAAAGTTTTCTTCCATATGATTGTGCAATTGTGAATGTTATCATTTGTGAATGCTATCATTTGTTCATTATATATTTGATTCTGTAATGTTTATGTTGTAATAGATCATGATGCTTTGATGGTTCTTTGTTGATGTACTTGTTTAGGTACTCTCCAAGCAGGTTAAGTACAAAGAGGTGTTGCAAGCTCTGTCAAGGGGGAGAGAGATGAAGTAAGGGATTAAGTGGAACTTCCAGGTTGGTTCCTTTATCTTTCTCTTATTTGTTTCACATAGAAGAAATCATTGAATTACTTTAAGCTATTGTTTCAAGGGTAGTTGCCAAACCCAGAGGGCTAGTCATTCAACAAGACACTAGTTTTCCCCGAAACAAATTGGTGACTCCACTGAGGAAGAATAGATGTTTGTTTGTTGTTAATTTTTGTTTTATAAACTATAGATAGAGCCTGAAGTCAGCCACGTAGCCTTCAAATTTCTCTTGCTCTGTAATTGCATAATAGATGAATGATGCTTCATTTAATCTCTGGTTTATTTTATGAATTAAACGTTTGAATTACAAGCATTCTAGATGCCCTTTTGGTAGCTCAGTAACCTCTCAAGACCTTCCTCTATACTCTTCTCTTTACTTTCCATCAAAGCTCAACCTAACTCATTGAAAACAGCTGCACATCTGAGCCAAAATCAACCTCAGTTGCGCTCCCTGGCCCATCGCACTATCTGTCACTATAACCCAGTATGCATTGCACCTCCCGAGTGTGATAAGTGTGATGCATCCCTGTTTCTGTGAAGCCCAGGTGCGATGACTAACTGAACCTTTTTCCATTCTAGAAATTGGGGGTTTTGACCTTGTTTTCAGTTTTGTTTAGATGTTTTGCTACTTATGAACAATGCCTCCTTACTGAAGCCTACTTGCATCACATAGATCAGCCTCCATTAGATTAGGATTAGTAAATGTTTTTGTGTATTTTTTCATTATTTACAATCCTTTGTTAAAAAGTTGCTTAAATCGATCTGTCGCTTTGGTACAAAAAGTGTCGTAATTGTCATTTTGTGTCAAAAGAGAAGTGTCATGGATTCTTCCTTCCCTGGATAGTCGGTTGAACTTTTCGTCATATATTTGGTTTGATTTGTTTTTATTTGAAGTTTCAAAAGAATTTTTTATTCAAAATTTAAAAGTGTCATTTAGTCTTCCTTTCTCTTTTGAAAAAGAAATTGTCGAAAATGTCACTTTGAGTAAAATATTTCAGATCTTTGCCACATTTAGTTTTCCTTTTTTGGCATTTTTCACATTAAGGGGAACAAAAAGAAATACATTCATTTGCATTTGGCGTTTTGTAGTTTGTGTGCGAAAAATGATTTAGGAAAATGCACTAGTGTGTGCTCTTTGCTCTTTGTTTGAAAGAATTGTAATCTTCTTTCCCTAGTAGCTAGGATTTTCATTGCTCAATAAACAAAGATTGTTTATCATTGTAGGTTGCATTTTAGGCATTTCAAAATCAACATCACATGACAAACCATTGAAAGGAAAAATTTAAACAAGATCAACTCTAAAATAAATTTCAATGAACCTAACAATGCTTTTGAACTTAATGCAACACATCTAGAAGTCTAGGCTAGAGATGTGTTCCAGCGTCACTAAAACTAGTAACTATCATTTTCATTGAATGTTGGGTGATTCCTCCTCCTTGATATGACAAGTGCTAGCACGGACTTGTGCTCCTTGTACCATCGCATATATATTGGGAGACCACAATAGGCTTAAGTCCTTTATCCATAGGAAGCCGAGTCTGCCGCCTTATTGATTGCAATGCACTGAACACAACATTCAGGAAGATTAACTGCTGTACATAAGTCCTTGGTAATTTCTCTTTAATTTATCACCAAGGTGTATATTGCAGTTTTGTGATTGGTTTGGTAATCCCTTTATCTAGATTTTCCAGAGTAGTCACTTTCTTTCCTTTTCTACTCTTTAAAAGAAAAGGTCCATCTGAGCACTTGTCACTTCAAGCTCATTAAAAATTGAAGGAGACTAGAGTCATCTTTAGCTTTTTCTTGAATCTTAAAAACTAAAAAAGCAAGGTTGTGTAAAAGTGTCATTAAAATTAATTGAAATCGAAATAACATCCTTGTTCCTTAGTTGATCTTAGGTTGAGACATATGGCGACAAATCTGGAGTCCACTGATCAAGGAATCCCTTTTGAAAGGAATCCTAGTCCTTTTCCTTCCTTTGGAAATATTGGTGCTCCTTATATGGCTACATTATCCTTTCCGGGATTTACCATAGGCTTGCCAGTATGGCTGTTTTTAATGTCCTTGGTTCAAAATGTCGAGACTTCTCTGAAATCGTGTACACCTTCAACTGGACAAAATCAACCTCGAGTTGATCCTAAAGTTGAACCTTTGCCTTCTTCCTCGTTTGTTTCTCCCTCCCCCTCTTCCTCTTTGCTTAATGAAAGTATTGGTACTAGTAACCAGGTGGCTAAGAAGAAGAAGAATCCAATTCAGCAAGGGGGCAACCAAGAAACCATTGCTTTGAGTGTAACATCCAATGAAAATCCATTCACTAAGCCTCACAAATTAAAATATCCATGCATAGTGTGTACAAGAGACCATTTTCATTGAAATTGTCCTTATTTTCCTTAGATCTTGAAAGAATGGTCTTCCTGTTCACACCATCCCGTGTCATCAACCTCTAGAGATCATGTTGGTAACACAACATCAACTAGTGATAGTAAAGTTCATGGACAGAAGGGAAAAGTCAAGGTTACAAGTAGGTTATGTGAAGGTAATCACCCCTTTTACCATTGCCCCTATTTGGATGAAGCCAAAAGAGTGTTGGATAACCATCCTGCTTCACTGCAGCGAATTCCATCTGGTTACAAGAAACTCTCCCTGAATCCTTCACTAGGTGATGAACTGATTGACTTAAATCAATTGTTGGTTAAAACCACTCTCTCTAAAAGTGAATTCAATGAGTCTATACCCAACCCAAATCAACAGGTCAAGGAAAAAGTTGACCTGATTTCACCTTCAGCAAATCGTACATTTTTCGAAGAGAGTGAAAATGATACCACTCAAGTTCTTTTTGTTACTTTGGATTCTAACGAGCTTAGGGGAAATCTGCCTGTTCCATCAAGACAGGAGGAAAATCTTCCAGTTCTCATAACTCAAGGGGTTAATTCTCTCGTTTCTATGGTACCCCCTCCAAGTAGTCTAGTCACTTCCTTTGATTGGAATCGACTGGCTGGATCCCACCTTCCTTCTTATGTGCCTTTTCAGATCATGGTACAAGTTTTTAAAATGATTGTACCTTGCACTATTATAGACGAAGGTGCATCAGTGAGTATCCTTTCCTCAACTACTTGGCAAGCGCTTGGATCGCCACCACTTGTGCATGTTACACAGAATTTGTTGGGCTTTAACAAAGGAACTAGTCGACCATTAGGGATCCTTCCTCAGTTACCTATCACTTTGGGAGGAAAAACCGTTTATCTGAATGTGATGGTAGTCCCAAGACCTTTAGATTACAATTTACTTCTTGGGCGTGACTATGTTTATCACATGGGAGTTATTGTTTCAACACTCTTTCAAGTGATTTGTTTCCTGCATGAAGGCAGGATTGTCACCATTGACCAGCTTTCATTTCCTGGTCCAAATATGGCTCCTAGTCAATCATCTTCCCTAAATGGTCCTTTTGTACCAATGGTATCATCCCCGCCACAGGTTAATTATGTGGAAACCTGTTCCATACCTACATCGACTGACGATCAATTCAATGATGTTGTACATTATGTACTGGGGGAATTGGAACTAGATCTCTCCTTCATGACCACTTATGAGTTTTGAACAAGGAGTCCAAGGATAGTTTGTTGTCTTGTGTCAACCTCATTAAAAAATTAAACCAAGGGTCTCCAAGGATAATTTGTTGTCTTGTGTCAACCTCGTTAAAAAATGAAACCAAGGGTCTACGAGGATAGTTAGTTGTCTTGTGTCAACCTCGTTAAAAAATGAAACCAAGGATGTGAGCATAATTCCTTGTCTTGTGTCAAGCTCATTTAAAAATGAAACAAGGTCCCAAGTTCAAAGTCGAGTCTCTGATTAGATCTCGTAAAATCCCATTCGAGTCTTTCACTTGATCTCGTAGAAGAACCTTCATTCAATCCACCTGATACCCATGAGTAGCCTAGTGAATGTAATGAAGCTTGGGAGGCATGCACTTAGTTGTAAAGATAAGTTTCCCTATAGGTTATGTGATTGGTCTAACACACCATTCACCTTTGTCTATTCTGGACGAAGCCAAAGAAGTGTTTTGTCTATTCAGGAGACCCTCGTCCTGTTTCACCGCAGTGACTTCCATCTGGTTACAAGAGACTCTCCTTTTAATCATGTTGGGGGCATGCAAATCATTTTCAAGCATAGTTTTTCATTTCAAGCTTGTGTAAAAATGAAATTGAATTCAAGCATAGTTCCCCATGAATCAAGCTTGTCAAAAAATGAACCCATTTACAAGTAATTAACCTTTGTGATCGCCATTTTATCAGCGTTTTGAACCTTGGTTGTGTACATCCCATCACCACCATCCCTTTGGCTGATCATAAGCTTCCACTTGGTTGTTTTACCCCATTTTAAGGAGCAGTCATAATGAGTGGTCTTATTAGCCAACCTCTTCATAGAAATCAACATGTTTTGAGAAGTTCCAAAATCACTGGAACTAGTTGCTACCCTAGACACCACTCGTTTGTCAAAATTGAGTCTCCTTTAAACCCTTTTCAAACTTGTTAAATATGAAAATATTGTTGAGCGCCGGCCTTTCCAGCTCATTAAAGTGATTGGAAATGTCATCCCTCCTATAAGATTTTATACTTTTTTTGGACCTGAGGGATTAACTTACGAAAACGTCGAGCGTTTGCCTTTTTCAACTCATTAAAGTAATTAGAAAAGTCATCCCTTTTGTATTATTTTATCCTTTTTCAGACTTAAGGGATTATTTTACAAAAAAGAACTTATGGAGTTTTATTTTCGTCCCTTTTCAAACTCTCTTAACATGAAAAGGACCGAGTTATCATTGTCTTTAAACTCGTTAAAACAATAGTGACAAACTTGTCCATTCTAGACAAGACCGAGCTTCATTGTTGATAGACTTGTTAAAACATAGCGACAGGTTTGCCCGATGGGAAAATTATAGAACAAGCATATGTTATCCTCCTCAAGCTTGACAAATATAAAGAGGTACTGGTCAGCAATGACTGGGGAAAAAAGGGAGAAAACTTAAAGAATTTATGGTAGCAGGTCGCTTTTGAACATGTCACTTTCACTCCATCGCCATGATTGAGCCGGGTTGGGTTATTCCGTTCAACGATCATCTCACCATTGGTCTTTCACACCATCCATATTTTGGGGTTAATGCTACCAATCCATCTCAGTGTCACTGACATGTTCAAGAGAAGTCATTCAGTTGAGAAACCATAATCTAGTTAATGTATCATCCATTGCACTACCTCCAACCTTCATTTTTTCACGACCGCCATTCCCGAACCTTGTGTCGTCAGTCCGTTTTCACCTCCATAAATCATTTGCTTTGTTTCGTGTCATAGATGTCGGATACATCAAGGCCCTCCTATGATGAGTCACTTATTGTCGACATCAGCTCACTATCTAATAAGTTGACTTAGAAACACCCCTTTTAGTGCTTTGAAGCTTGCATACATCAATGGCAAGTTTCTCACTTTCGGTGACAGGTTGACATCAATGGCCTTCGACCGAAAGATTTTGTGTGGTGTTCCACATTGGATCATATATTCACACCATGTGAATTGTACTATAGTACCTTGAGGGTCATTATCATTATCGGTGATTCCTCTCACATCTGTTAACAGCTCACATTATCGGCTGGTAATTAGGCGATGTCTTTCCATGTTCGACTTCAGAACATATCTTCACATGGATTGACTTGTACTTCGGGCGAAGATTGAACGAGTTTGAAGACCCCAGATCTAGTTTCATCTGTCTGGGCTGCAATATATTTAGGGATATAAAACATCAAATGTACAAAGGTGTTGCACAGATGGTCATCCGAACCAAGGATGACGACTCTACATCTGAAGAATCACTAGTTTGCATCTATAGACGACTATCTGATCTATGTACATGAAATGAATTTATAAAGTTGAGCATGGGAATGCCTACCTCTGCTAGATCATGAAAATTAGAATATCATGATGTATTATATTGTAACTTATGCAGGTCACCTTCCAGTTCAAAACGTCGGATCCTCATGATTAAGCATTTCACTTGACATCAAAATTTACGACTTCATGCTTTAGGGGGAAACTGTTATAGACATATTTGGGCACATAAACCCCAAACTTATATGTCAATAAACTAGGGCTCTTTGACCCCTAAAAGAGTCATTTCATACCCTAAAAGAGCTTAGTCATCTGATTACATCATTCCCCAAAAGTTCCACTTGAGAAACCATCCAGAAATGGCCTAAATTGAACCACACTAACTACTCCACTAGCAGGGTGCAATGCATACTGAGTGGTACATTGTCAGGGTGTGATGCATACTGATTAGGCCTTCTATAGGGTGTGATGGCCGAGGATGGACAAATGTATGAGACAGTTTGCTAGGTGGTTGCTCATAGAATCTTCTAGAAAATTCTCCTATGCCACTTGCCTCTCTGAATTCGCCTAGGGATGAGTAAGAGATCCAAGAAATCTCCAAGTGGAACCAATTGTAACAAGTGGAACCAATTGTAACGAGTGGAATGACACTAATCAAACCCCATGAATGACTCGCACCCTTGCACACATCTATAAATGGATCCCTCATCTAAGAGATCCAAGGGCTGGAATATTGTGAATTGCAAGGAAGTGCTGATAGTTTGTAATTGAGGAAAGAGCATTGTATTGTTGGTGTGATCTTGCTATTTCATGAGGTGAAGATGGATTAAAGCTGGGAGGATGATGCTAGATTAGACAACTGGGTTGTAATTCTCCCTTCTATTTAATAAAGTTCTTCAAGTTTTCTTCCATATGATTGTGCAATTGTGAATGTTATCATTTGTGAATGCTATCATTTGTTAATTATATATCTGATTCTGTAATGTTTATGTTGTAATAGATCATGATGCTTTGATGGTTCTTTGTTGTTATACTTGTGTAGGTACTCTCCAAGTAGGTTAAGTATGGAGAGGATTTGCAAGTTCTGTCAAGTGGGAGAGAGATCAAGCAAGGGATTAAGTGGAAGATCCAGGGTGGTTCCTTTATCTTTCTCTTATCTGTTGCACATAGAAGAAATCGTTGAATTACTTTAAGCTATTGTTTCTATGGTAGCTACTAAACCCAGAGGGCTAGTCATTCAACAAGACACTAGTTTTCCTCAAAACATAGAGGTGTCAGTAGTGTTTAATATTTCAAAGGAAATGATAACAGAGGGTTTAATGTCAGCATTGGCCAAACTATATGAAAACCCCTCAGCCTCAAATAAGGTATTTCTTATGAACCATTTATTGAATATGAAAATGTCAGAAGGTGGATCTGTTGCTGATCATTTAAATGAATTTAATACAGTTACCAGTCAGTTAAGTTCTGTAGGGGTTACTTTTGATTACGAAGTTAGGGCTTTGTTATTTATGTGCTAATTGCCAAAAAGTTGGAATGGTTTAGTTATGGCCATTAATAACTCTGTCTCTAGATCTAGTACTATAAAATTTGATGATGTTGTCAGTGCAATCCTTAGTGAGGAAATGCGATGGAAAATATCCTGTGAGACATTAGGTAATTCTTTGATTGCAAAGACTAGGGGAAGAAAAATGGAAAGAGGAAAGAGCTCAGGATATCACAGTAAGTCAAGGAAAGTGTGATGTAAGTAAAGTTCCCTCCGCGGACAGAGGCAACCCCTCTAGCCCTAGAGTGGGTCTAGTCACAGCAAGACAAAACAACAACTAATTACTAAAATAGTCATCATTGAAAGAGCCTACCTTATGCCGGTGTTTGATGGAGTCTTTGTTACGTTGCTTCAGCTATCGTTTTCTTCTCCTCGATGAGTGATTCACCTGAAACAACATAAGAGAACAACAAAACACATAATAGAGCACAACAATGAACTATTTACTTATAGAGTCAAGGAACCATAAGCTATCAAATATATTTCATATATGATATAGGAAGTGACCATTGATTGTATTAATACGAGAAAAAGTAAAGCTTACAACCATGCCTTGACATCGCAAGCTTCCTTGAAGGGTCCAACGAGTATGTCTCTAAAAGCATTCACTCTCAAAGGTCTCCTAGAAAGGCTGATGACTCTCTCTCTCACCCAAAAGCACTAGTATAAGGCTAAGGAAATCACACTAACAATCCACAACCAATTGCTAGACTATCAACAATTCGCACTACAAACTATCAATCCAACACCAAGAACTAGCTAATTTTCTCACACCTTAAAACTAGTTGATCATAGAAATGGAGTATGCTTTTATAAGAGGAGGAGCCTCCATAAATGAGGGAGAGGAATCTTATCTTCATGGGAGGTTACTTAGAAGGCAGAACCACCATCTCAAATGAGGAAAGGTGAACCTCCTTGACCCAACAACCAGTTCTAGAACCACCTAGAAGCATTTTCTTTGAATTAATTCGCCATATCTGGGTTGTCATGAGTCAAACACTAAGACTTAGAGATGAAATTGCGAGGAAATAGTGTATTCAGAGCTATCGTCGCAAGTGGGATACTGATGACTTGTGATGATTCCTAAAATCTGACCATCACTAAGAACAGATGTATGCTTGCGACAGTGTCGTGAGGTTCTTGTTTACTCTGGGCTATCATCACAAGCAGAATGTTGATGTCTTGCGACGATCTTGAAACATGGGTAAAAAGGGTCAACTTTAGGATTAATGAGAATGGTTAATATTCTTGAGTGATATGGAAGAAGTGGACACATATTTTGATGTATGACATAGAGCAGATGCCATTCAGGGGCTGACTTTACTCAGAATCAGGGGATATGCAGTCGGTGACAAAATACTGTGTAACAGATGCCTCCTAAAGCATGGAGGCCAAGAGAGTGGGAGGGATGAAATGCTTTACGAAACCATAACTGAACCAGAACACCATCGTGGAGAACCTGCAAATGCAAGTACAACTAATATCTCTGATAGTGAAAGAAATACATGTAGTCTAGGTATGGGCGCAACCATCCAAAAGACAAATAGAATTGGTCTATGGTATGGACGCATCCATCCAGCCAATAATACCATATGAAAATACAGGTATGGTTGCAGCCATCTAGAAAGACTCAGGTATGGTCGTAGCCATCCAATCAAAGAGTCATGTATGCCATCACGAACCAATCCACTCAACCTGAACTTACGTAATCTGAGTTCAGTGTCTTGAATCCAACCTGATCTTAGTACAATTTCTAATATGCGAATAGATGTGCTGAAGTTGAGCATACTAGAAAATCACTTGATTACCAGTCAATGATGTGAAATGTTAACAAGCACGAGAGAAACCACAAGTAATGTTAATGGTCCTCAAGGTAAAGCTAGTACAAGTCACTAAGTGTGAAAAATGAGCTAGAGTCGAACACTCATGAAGTCATCCGATCGAAGTTCAGTGATGAAAATCTATTGTCGAATGCGAAGAACTTGCCATTAGGGCATGCAAGCTCCAAGGTATTGGAAAGGAGTCTCTAGATCATTATCATGGATAATGAGTTGATGTTGATAGGACATGATTGGTTGCAGGAGGCCAATAATTTTTCCCACATCAATGACGTGAGATAAAGGAACAAGATGATGATGGATGAAATAGAGAATTAGAGGAGGAGGTAAGGTGAAAACTGCAGAAGGATTAAGCTCTTGAACATATCAGCGACACAACTCTGAAATGTGGCAGCATTTTGGTACCAAGGGATCGAAGGTCATACAAAGACAGTAGGAATCGAATGGAATGAGGAAAAATGAAGAACCCAAATCCCAGAAGGCCAATGATGAAGTGAGGATATCCAAAACCTAGTTAGAAGCAAAAGTGTCGATGTTCAAGAGCGACAAGCTGCCGTAGGTGATCAATGGAATATTTCCAAATTTTCCCCCACCATTGCTGGTGGGTATGCCAATTATATTTGAAACACAAGCTTGAAGGGGATAACATATGCTTGCAATATAAGTTTTTCCTTCAGACAAATCTAACCTAGTGAAATTTTAATGCGCACTAGGGAGGAGAAGCTCGGGTCTCATCATGGTGACGAGTCCAATGTCGTCAGGTTTTAATGAGCCAGAGATAGGTAAAACTCAGAGTCTTTTTCATATTTAGAGAGTTTGAAAAAGACATGGAAAAGAAAACTCCTGATAGGTCGTTTTCGTATGTTTGTGTCTCTCGAGTCCAAAAAGGTAGAAAACGATACTTGAGAGAACCGCTTGACCATTTCAGTCAAGGAGTAATTTTTGTAAATAGTGCCTCCAGTCAAAAAAAGTAAAAATCTTACTAGATACATGATGTTTCGTAACCATTAACGAGATCAAAATGACAAGGGCTCGATAATCTTTTCATGTTTCAAGAGTCAGAAAAAGAGCTTGAAAGTGGACCCCCCCATTTTTTTTTTACTAGTCAAAAGGGAAAAATACTCGGCAATATTTTTAGCTTTTATGAGTTAGAAAAGAGCTTAAAGGTGACTCTTCCTATAGGAACGAGTGGTATAAAGGGTAGAAACTAGTTCTAGCAATGGTGGAACTGCTCAAAACATGTAATTGTCAAGAGGTTGGGTAATAAAACCACTCATCACTGCGATCCCTCAGGAAAGGATAAACAACCAAGTGAAAGTCTATGATTGACCAAAGAGATGGAGACGATGGAATGAAACAACCAAGGCTCACCTAGAAGAAATCAACTGATTAAAATGACAATCACGAGACGTAAATCAAGTGCGGGTTCATTTTTAAACAAGCTTGAACCATGGAGAACTCTACTTGGATTCAGTTTCATGTTTACACAAGCTTGAAACGAAAAACTATGCTTGAATAAGTTTCACATGCCCCCAACATAATGATTCAATTGAGGTACACACCCCCCAAGCTTCATTGCATTCAACTAGGTGGATGTAATGAAGGTTCACTTTCGAGATCCAGGAAAGACTCGAATGGGATTTTATGAGATTGCAATCAAAGTCTCGATTGGGAAAAGGAAGTTGTTTCATTTTTTTAATGAGGTTGACACAGTAAAAGAACTATCCTCAAGATGCTTGTTCATTTTATAAGGAGCTTGACACAAGACAAAAACTATGCTCATCACCCCTTGTTTCATTTTTTTAACGAGGTCGACACAAGAAAATAACTATCCTCGGACTCTTTGTTTCATTTTTTAATGAGGTTGACACAAGAAAAGAACTATCCTTGGACTCTTTGTTTTATTTTTTAATGAGGTCGACACAAGAAAAGAACTATCCTCAGACTCTTTGTTTCATTTTTTAACAAGGTCGGCACAAGAAAAGAACCATCCTCGGGACTCCTTGTTCATGGACCATATGAAAACAGGGCTCCCAAGAGGTCTTCACTAGATAGAAGGACCACGCTTCGGGAGGAATACAGGTCATGGGGTACCAATGATAGATCAGGTCCCAATGCCCCCAATAAATGATGTACTAGATCATCTACATGATCATCAACAAAGGAGGAATGGGTAGCCACATAATTGACCTGTGGCGGGGAAGGTACTACTAGAAAACAAGAGTCGATAGGGGATGATGGTAAAGTTCCCAGTGGAGTCTTCAACTTGCAATGTAGGTAAATTTCCCTCTGCGGACAGAGGCAACCCCTCTAGCCCTAGAGTGGGTCTAGCCACAACAAGACAAAACAACAACTAATTCCTTAAATAATCATCGTTGAAAGAGCCTACCTGGTGTTTGATGGAGTCTTCATTACGCTACTTCAACTATCGTTTTCTTCTCCTTGATGACTGATTCACCTGAAACAACATAAGAGAACAGCAAAACACATAATAGAGCACAACAATGAACTATTTACTTACAGAGTCAAGGAACCATGATATATTTCATACATGATATAGGAAGTAACCATTGATTGTATTAATATGAGAAAAATTAAAGCTTACAACCATGCCTTGACATCAGAAGCTTCCTTGAAGGGTCCAACTAGTATGTCTCCAAACGAATTCACTCTCAAAGGTCTCCCAAAAATGCTGATGACTCTATCTCACACCCAAAAGCACTAGTATAAGGCTAAGGAAATCACACTAACAATCCACAACCAATTACTAGACTATCAACAATTCACATTGCAAACTATCAATCCAACACCAAGAACTAGCTAATTTGCTCACACAAAAAAACTAGTTGATCATAGAAATGGAGGATGCTTTTATAAGAGGAGGAGCCTCCATAAATGAGGGGGAGGAAGCTTATCTTCATGGGAGGTTACTCAGAAGGTGGAACCACCATCTCAAATGAGGAAAGACGAACCTCTTTGACCCAAAAACTAGTTCTAGAACCACCGAGAAGCATTTTGTTTGAACTAATTTTCCATATCTAGGTCGTCGTGAGTCAAACACTAAGACTCAGAGATGACATCATGAGGCAATAGTGTATTTAGAGCTATGTCGCAAGCAGGATACTGATGACTTGCGATGATCCCTAAAATTTGACCGTCACTAAGAACAAATGTACTCTTGCGACGATGTCGCGAGGTTCTTGTTTACTTTGGGCTATAGTCGTAGGCAGAATACTGATGTCTTGCAATGATCTTGACACATGGGTAAAAAGGGTCAACTTCAGGATTAATAGTCATGGTTAATATTCTTGAGTGATATGGAAGATGTGGACACATATTTTGACGTATGACACAAAGCAGATGCCATTCAGGGGCCGACTTTACTCGGAATTAGGGGATATGGGGTCGGTGACAAAATACTGTGTAACAGAAAGGTAGATCTAAGTCCAGATCAGGGATAGTGTGTTGGGAATGTGGAAAGAAAGGACACCTAAATAAATACTACAAGTCTCGGAAGGGAAAAGAAGGAGATGCATAGTAAGAAAACAATCATGAAGTGAATGTGACAGGTGACGTGTTGCAAGATGATTTGATTCTTTCATTAGAAAATATTATTGATGTCTGGGTGGTAGATTCAGGGGCCTCATTCCATGCCATACTTGATAGGAAACATTTTCATGATTATGTTCAAGGATATTTTGGACAAGTTCGATTGGGTGATGATAAACCCTGTAAAATCATTGGAATGGGTACAATTTTCATAAAACAACATAATGGAATCAATGGATATTGAAGGAGGTAAGGCATGTTCCAGACCTGAAGAGAAATATTGTTTCATTAGGGAAGTTGGGAGGTGAAGGTTGTGTGACTACTTTTATAGATAAAACTTGGAAGGTCACTAAAGGATCCTTGGTAATAGTAAAAGGAGAAAAGGTTGGTACATTGCATTTATGTAATGGTATTTCTAATTCTGCTAATGTTTTACCTCTACAGGAGAAGATATAGCATTGTGACATCATAGGCTTGGGAAGATGAGTGAGAAGGGGATGTAGATTCTTCACTCAAGAAATTTGTTACCAGGTTTGAAGCATGTTGATTTAAAATTCTGTGAGAATTGTGTTTATGGAAAATAGAATAGAGCTAGATTCCTCAGAGTTGGGAAAGAAAATAAGAGTGAAAAATTAGAGTTTGTTCATACAGATGTATGGGGACCTACTCAAGTATCATATCTCAGTGGATCTCGTTATTATGTTACTTTTATTGATGATGCAACCAGAAAAACCTGGATTTATTTTATTCGAAATAAATCTAATGGATTTGATACTTTCAAGAAATGGAAAGCATTGGTTGAAAATGAGACATGAAAAAGGTTGAAGTGTCTCAGATCAGACAATGGAGGTGAATATTTGTTAAGTTATGGTATGTTCTATGCTTATAACAGTTTACTTCTTTTTCTTATTATATTCCACAGATTAGCAATCACATGTACA
>APFE030929913.1:144683-186503 GCA_000404065.3 Pinus taeda
AAGCTGTTAACAGGTGCGAGAGGAATCACCAATAATGACAATGACCCTCAAGGTACTACAGTACAATTTACGTGGTGTGAAAAAGGACTTGGTGTTGAACACCACACAAAATCTCTCGGTCGAAGGTCATTGATGTAAACCTATCGCCGAAACTTGCCATTGAGGCATGCAAGCTTCAAAGTACTAAAAGGGTTGTTCCTAAGTCAACTTCTTGGATAATGAGCTGATGTCGACAAGAAGCAACCCGTCGCAGGAGAGCCTTAATTAATCCCACATCAACGACACGGAATGAAGCAAACAATTTTGGAGGTGAAAACAAACTGACGATACAGGGTTCAGGGTGGTAGTCATGAAGGAATGAAGCATGAATGTACTGCAGTGGGTGAGACACAGGTGAATTGTCTGAATGACTTCTCTTGAACATATCGGTGACATTGATGATGAATTTGTAGCGTTAACCAAAAATATGGATGGTGTGACGGACCAATGGTGATGACTAGTGAACGGAACAACCCAACTCGGCATGGATGCGGAAGGAAAGTGTCATGTTCAAGAGCGACTTGCTACCAATAAAGTTTCTTCAAGTTTTCTTCCCAATTTTCCCCAGTCATTGTTGACCAGTACCTCTTTATTTTTGTCCAGCTTGAGGAGGATAACATATGCTTGCTCTATAATCTACCCTTTGGGCGAACCTGTCGCTATATTTTAGCAAGCCTAGCGACAGTGAAACTCATTCTCATCCATTTGGACGAGTTTGTCACTATTAGGTTTTAACGAGTTTAACGACAAAGATAACTCAGTCCCTTTCAATTTTAGAGAGTTTGAAAAGAACAGAAAGGAGACTCCAATGATTCTTTTTCGTCATATAACCCTTAAATCCGAAAAAGCGTAAAATAATATGAAAGGGATGAATTTTCGATAGTTTTAACGAGTCGAACAAGACAAGCGCTCGATCTTTTTGTGTAATAATCCCTCAGGTCCAAAAAGATTAAAATCTAGAGGAGGGATAGCACTTCCAATGCCTTTTAACGAGCCGAAGAGGGCAATCGCTCGGTAATATTTTCATATTTTACGAGTCAGGTGAAAAGAGCTTAAAGAAGACTCGTTTTCGAGGAATGAGTGATGGTTTCAGGTAACAGTTGATTCCAGGTAAGATTTGGAATTTTCCAATCACGGCAGTGTTACAAGGATGGCTAGCAGAATCACTTTTCACAGATGTTCCTCGAATGGGTAAACAATCATATGGGGGTGAATGATCGGCTAAAAACAGAGTGGAGGTGATGGCGAGAACACGACCAAGGCTCAAAAGCTGGCGATAAGACATTCACAATGGTTATTTATCAGTTCATTTTTTAATGAGCTTAAACGTTGGGGGAAACATTTGCTCATGGCTTATGTTTATTTTTTAATGAGCTTGAACTATGCGTTAAAACTTCTTGTAATAAGTTTGCATGCCCCCCAAGCTTCATTTCATTCAATGCAGTGGTTGGAATGAAGGTTTACCTTCGAGATCTTTGAAAGACTCGATTTGGAAAGGGGGTTGTTTCATTTTTTAATGAGGTTGACACAGTAAAAGAACTATCCTCATGGTGACCTTTGATCACAACTCATAAGGGGTTATGAAGGAAAGATCTGGTTCCAATGCCCCCAGTACATAATGTACAACATCACTGAATTGATCATCAGATGATGTAGCTATGGAAGGGCTTGGAGGAAATGCCTCGCGATGATCCACACTACCAAAATCTTTTGAGTTCTTCTTCATTTTTGTTGATGTAGAAGATCTCATGGGACAGGCTTCCACTATGGCCACTTCTGCCAGCTTACTCGGAGGTAGAAGGGCAAAAGTCCCCATTAAGGAAGGGTCTTTCAGGAGGCCTACTCTGATATTTTGAAGCGACTGAGAGCTTCCGTGGATCATCGGAATGCTTCCCGTAACTTGTGAATTGTTGGGGAGAAATGTTTGTTGGTCGACAATTGTGATTCCTCCTTGGGATGGAAATGCAATTTTCCTAAAGTAGGTCGACACAACAGCTACCATGGCGTATATCCAGGGTCTTCCCAATAGGATGTTGTAATCAAGGTTTTCGTTGATGACTTCAACATCGATTTCTACTTTTTTTCGCCCAATTCGACTTGCAAGATACTTAAAATCCCATATGGGGTGTATGTTCGCCCATCAAATGATTTTAACATCGTTGAAAATCGTGACAAGGGTGGTGAGCCTAAATTTTTCTAGTAACTCATTGACATAATACACGTAGATGCCCCCTCATCAATAATTGTTCAATGAACAGTTTTGTTGAGGGCTTTCACTTGAATAAGGAAAGCTAGTTGAGCTGGTAACTGAGGGTCATATCCTTTGTGATCAAAGGCCACAAGATTGGAATCCGTTGGGTGAATCCCACCTATCACTGATAATAAAGCCTACTTTTGGGAGGGGCAATTTTGCAGTACCTCAAGTGTCAACATAGCGGACGGTGATTGGGCCAGATCCTCCACTATATTATAATGTTGTGCTGCTCTGGCATGAGGATTAAATGTCGATTTGTGTACTACCCCTTTGTGGCTTTATCATTAGCTCAGGAATGATGGGTGGCACAACTTCGGCCGAAGTTGTTGTCGAACTACAAGGTTAATCTGTAGCATTGTTGTTCGACATCTGTGGATTTCCATAATCTTTATTCCTTGTTGATATCAAAGCATCATTTTGTTGTTTCGAAATGGACAACATAAGCACTCGGGACGGGGAAGCATTGTCGCTAGCAACCAGATTTGTTCCTGGTTTCGGAAATGGATCAGTTGATACCGCTGAGGTTTTTGAATTCTTGAAGAATTTTCTAAGCTTAGCTTTATATAGACAATCTCTTGTTTGATGATCCTCATCGCATATCTGACACCCTGAAGGAGGTTTCCTTTGCCCAGAAGGGTTCGCAGAAGATTTTTTAGTAGATGACTCCTCTTGTTTCTTCTTTTTCCCTTTCTTTTTCTTCTTGCCTCCTGGCTGCTTCGTTTCTTTGCCTTTGTCTGTAGACATGGCATTTACTTTCGAGGCTAGAAGTTCTTCATTTGCATCTTGACTCGAAATTGTGTGGGCCTTTTTTGATGTGGCCTTCGTGGTTTTAGTGCTTGTCGTACCTATCACACCATCGCCAACATGAGAGTCTTTGTTTGTTTTAGGAGGCGGAGGAATAGAGAATTCTGGTCTAGGAGCGTCAGGGATTTTATCGTAGAGTGTGCCAAACTGAGTATAGATCAAGTCTAGATATCGTGCACGAGCAATAACTTGCTCTTAAGTGACGACTCTCCCCTTTGCCACATCTTCTGTAATAGCAGGTAACAGTGACTTAATAAACCATTCAACCAATAGCTAATCAAGAACATATGTTTTTACCATTCTACGACAACGCTGCCACTCATGAATATGATCAGATATGTGAGTGGTTGTCGTTTGCTTGAAATTGGTAAGCAGCTCTATTCCCGTTTCGTACCTTATGGGTAACTGAAAATGGGTTAAAAAGGTTGTGGCTAGGGTACTAAAGTTATCAAACGAAGCTCTAGGCAATTCGATATACCATTTTGCTGCTAGACCAGTTAACGTTTGCTGAAAAAGGCGAAGCCTAATCGAATCATCGTTGAGAGTGTTTGATGAACACCATAGATGAAAGGTCATCACATGATTCGATGGGTCTTCACCCGGATTTCCATTAAATTTAGGAATATCTGATGAAAGTTTATGTGGAATCACCGGCCACCAAGGGGCATAAGCAATTGGATCATTCGTCAGCCGATTTAGATCTCGTAATTCTAGAGTTGCTACAAAGGGCAACTGTTGATTTAGGTTAGGCGAAGCATACCCATGATAAGATGGAATCGCTTGAGCAGTGGGTCTTTGCATACCAGCATAATGTTTTTGATGCTGGTGATTTTGATAAGGTTGATGGGCATAACCATTATAATATGGTTGTTGATAACTGCTTTAGAAATGCGGTTGCCCATTATTTACAAAGACTTGTTGCTCAGGTCCCTGATATGATTGCTGGAATTGCGGTTGTTGATTTTGAACCAGCCATGGTTGTTGGACCATTTGCTGTTGTCAAATACTGGATGATTGACCAAGATGAGGAGTCATATTACCTGTTTGAGCCTTAGTCGCTCCAGATAAGGAGGCATTAACCTGAGGTTGTGATTGAATCATTGAGACGAGAGGCTGTTGTGTTGCAACCTGAGAGACTTGGGGTTCACATACAACAGGTAGCGCTTGTACTTGCGATGTAGTCACCATAGAAGGTATAGTAGGAATATTCGACACAGGGTGGATTGGTTGTATTGAATATACAACCCTTGGTTGCTGAGACACTATTGGTACCCAACCGTTGGATGTAATTCCAACTTGACCTGAACTTTGTTGTAAACTCCCATATGGTTGTTCTCCAGGAGGGAATAATGAAAAGGCATATTGCCCCCCATATGGTGGAAATCCAGTACTTAAAGGGTAGATTGTCCTTTGAAGACACATTGGATCAATTTGTTGAGTTTCAACATTAGAAATACCAGATGAGAATCCAGATGAAGAAATAGGAACTGACCATGTCGTCGAAACAGTCCCTGATTGGACTCCGGCTTGTAGTTGATAACTTGCCGGGATAGATGGTACACCGGCGAACATTGTTGGAGTAGCAGCAGGAGGTTCTACTACTGCTACATCAGATGACACAGTCCTGGATGTCGACGGTTGTTCATACATATTTAGTCTATCCAAAATATTTCCTAGCGTTTCTACAGGAACTTGCGATGAAGGGAGACTAATTTCTAAGACCAACGAGGGAACAATGATGTTATTCCGATTAAAATAAATTTTAGATGCTTTGACACAACTAGTTTTTTCAATTTTTAAGAGTCGAGAAAAAACAAAAGATGACTCTAGTCGCCTTCGATTTTTAATGAGCCTGAAGTGACAAGTGCTCAGAGGACCTTTTCTTTTAAGGAGTCTGAAAAGGAGCAAAATGGACTTCTCTGGAGATCTAGGTAGAGGGGATTACTAAACCAATCGCAAAACTACAAAATGCTTTTTACGGTATGGCAATCAATCTTCCTGAATGCTGTGTTCAGTGCATTGTGATCGATAGGGTGGCAGACATGGCTTCCTAAGGATAAAGGATGCAGCCTATTGTGGTCTCCCAAAATATACTCGATGGTACGTGGGAGCACAAGTCCGTACCGGCACTTGCCATCTCAGAGTGGAGGAATCACCCAACCAACAATGAAAGCAACAGTTACCAGGTTTTACGATGCCAAAATACGTCTCTAGCCTAGACCTCTAGATGTTGTGCGTTAGGTTCCAAAGCGTTGTTAGATTCTTTAAATTTATTTTAAGTTGATCTTGCTTAAAAATTTTCCTTTCAGGTTCACCACATGATGTATATATAATTCCTAAAATGCAATCTAAGATGATAAAGAAATGTTTTATCTTCTTTCAGCAATGAAAATCCTAGCTACTAAAGGGAAGAAAGTCAAGAATCTTTTCTTCACAGAGCACATAGCACATGCTAAATGCACAGTCCTAAATCAAGCCAATCAACCAAAATGCAAATGCACATGCATGTATTTTTTTTTAGCTCTCTTAATGTGTGAATGACGTTAAGAAAGCTATGTGCAAAACTGAATTACTTTTAAAGCGACAATACTCAACAAAATTCTTTTACAAAATGAAGTGAAAGCAAGAGAGACACTTTGCGATTTTGAAATGGAAATTGCTTTTCGACACTTTAAAACTAATAATTCAAATCCTATGCAACAGTAACTATATAATCGACTATCCAAAACAATGGAATTGATTTCTAAAACTGAAAACGACAGCTACGACACTTTCAGATCTAGAGACGACAGTTCGACTATGCTACTTTTTGCAAAAGAGAACTAAAACGACGCACAATACATAAAAAACGTTTATAGTTCTTTGCACTAAGGAGGCGGAATAATGCAAGAGAAGTGGTTTTTCACAGAAGTACACTGACTACAGACAACAAAACTCTTGAATAAGACTGAAAGCAGTGAGAAAAATCCACAGTCGGAGGGTAAAGTTAATCCTCCCTGACCATCGCACCTGTTACACAGTGAACTCAGTATGCAACGCACCTACTGCACTCGAGAAGTGCGATGCATATAGGCTTCCTTGAAGGCAGGGTGTGATGGTAGCAGTGTGAGACTTTGAACGAGATTTCACTCATAGTTTACAGTCTAGTTCAGGTGTTTAGGCTGAATAAGTAAAGATCAGTGTATGTAAAACACAGGGGTGATCTAAGAGGTTACTAGAGCCACCACTTAGGGCAATTAGATTTCTCGCAGATCTATTGTTTAATTGATAAACAAAACACGGAGATAGACTAGAGCAACATTGATCTACTTTGCATCTGTATGACAAATGCAACTCGAAGGCTAGCTGGCTTGACTTCAGGCTCCATCTGTATATTTATAAAGAAACAAGGATAGATAAGCTAACAAGTAATCTAGTCGCTCCTCAGCGGAGTCGCCATTTTGTTATCCAGGAATAGTGTCCACTTGAATGCTGCTATTCCCACTAAGATGGGTGGCTATCTTAGAAACAAACAATCAAAGTCTACTATTGTTTCCTTTTATGAAAAGAGATGAGAGGAGAACCAAGAGGGCCAACCTGAGTCTTGCGCTCGATTTCCTCTCCTTCTTGATAGAGTTTCGTCACTTCTTCTTTGTCTTCCCAGCTTCAAAAGGACCTATGGAATCACAACAACATATTACTATCCAAGAAAAAAGGATCTAAATTCATAAATAATACAGGATCAGATATGTGTTAACCATATACATGCATATATAAACAAGTACACAAGAATAAGGAAGGAAACAAGAATAGCTTTATTCAGATGAAAAGTAGCAAGAGGATTACAACCATGTGCTCTGACCCAACATCATCCTCCAGCTAGGAAGCCCTTCTTCACCTCAAGCAAAGCTAGATCACCCAAAACTGTGAATGTACACCAAAATACCAACAACACTTCTCTATAAGATACAAAATTCCAGCCTCTGGATCTCTGTGATGAGGGATCCATATATAGATGATTACAGAGAGGTGAGTCATCTTTTGGGATCTTGATTAATTTCTTCTCTCTGATAATTCTTGCTTCCACTTGGAGAATGATGATCTCTTACTCATCTCTGGTCGAAAATGGAGAGGCAAGTGTCAGAGGGGAAGCTTCTGGAAGATTCCATGATCTTCCACCTCACATTTTTGTCCCTGCCATTTGTCCATTGTCGACCATCGCACCCTACAGAGGAGCAAATCAGTATGCATCCCACCCTGTACATTGGGAAGGTGATATGCATCGCACCCTTTGCATTGAGCTTTCAGTATGGTCTAGTTTTGACCATTTATGAGCAGTTTTTAGTGGAGAACTTCTGGGAGATGATGTAATCAGTTGACCTTGTTGCTTTAGGTAGTGAAGCAACACTTTTAGGGTCTTAGGAGCCCTCAGTTTATGGACATTTATGATTGGGGTTGAAGTGCCCAAAAATGTCTATAACAGGGGGCGCGAAGATGATTCTTTAGAACCCTCTCCTGGTGGGGAATCAGGGCAGTGCCCTTGAAGCTAAAAATAGATGTAAAACTGCCTTGTAAAATGTTGTAATTTCATAGTAAATCTGGGTCATTCATTAGGAGGAGATTTGATGGTAGAAGTTATGTTTAATTTAGGGTTTTTTCCCGTAGAAGACAAAACCTTGATATATATGAGGGAATTGTATTGCATCTATGTAGATCTATGTTCTGAGTGAGATATATATGAGGGAATTGTATTGCATCTATGTAGATCTGTGTTCTAAGTGAGAAAGAGAGAGGCGATTGTGTGAGAGAGAAGAGGGTATTACATCGTATCTGCTGTAGGTTGTATCTCTTCGGTTTGCTAGATAATATAAAAGGAAGGACTGGTTGTTTCTCCATGGATGTAGCCCAAATTCGGTGAACCACGTATATCTGTGTCTCTTTTGTTTTATGTGTTTTATATGTTTATATTTCTGCAATATATTTTATGTGTTCCATTGCTCTGTAATATATAATTTTCTAACGGGAAGGATTTCCCCCCAATTGGGGATGAGTCTGGAATATCGATGATATTGGTGACTGTTTACAGCGGTGATCCATTGTCTATGTCCATGTGATTTCTGGGCTTCTTCCTATATTTCATCTTGAATTCCCTCATAGAAGTATTAGTCTATGGTGATTGATCTTCTCTAGGCCTTTCCATGTTACTCCTTGTTCTTGTTCTTTTTCCTTTTATATTATGTCTTCAATGGTTTGCTTTTCCTGCTGTCTTGGAGTTTGTGCACTAGAAGAAGAGATCACTTGTTCCTTAGCCTCTTGCAATGTATTGGGAATCCACTCAATCTGGTTCATGTATTTTCAATTTCAAGCCTTTGAGTGTGAATATAGGTTGTTGACTTGTTCTCCAACCTCTTCTTGGAGATGATACCCCACGGGTCATAGCACCATGTAAAACTGTGGGTGAAATTCATTTCTTTTGGTCTTTTATCTGCCCCCTCGCCTACTTCTCTGCTATTACAAATGAAGGGACCAATATGAGATTTGATCCTAAACTTGGAATTTTTCTTAGCTGCTACAAAACGCACTTCATCTGCATTAATCATTTGTCTCATGTATTCAAGGGCAAAGATCCTCATGGGGAGGAACTTTGGCAGCTTATAAGGGTCCAATTCACAGCCATATACTCTTAATTAAGTGTAATTTTGGTACAAGTACCAATCACGAGTTCTTGCTTGGTTTATGAACTGCATAATTCTTCTTATTTCTTCACTGATCCTTGGTTCTATAGTTCCACTAAGGAGGCCCATTGCTGGGTGAACGAAAATTTCTATAAATGTTTTGTAGATGAAGTATTTTGAGTCCTTCATCACTAATGTTGTCTAGAAAATAACAGATTGGGTTTCACCTTCCTCATTCAACTTGCTCATTGAAAACTGGAACCTGTTTGCCCGAAAATAAACAAGCATATAAACCAAAACTGAGGAGTATTGAAACACATCCTCTGTGAAGAAATTGACAAACTGCTCATGAATGGCATCTGCTAAAAATTGGTTGAAATTGAAGAGGATAGAGGGCTTGGATTCTATTGATAGAATAGTCAAGAAAGCTATGATAGCTTCATCAAGCCATTGATCTAAATAATAGCCAAGTAAATAAGAAATAACAATGACAATGTGTCTAGCTCTCTCAGGGAAAATAGAGGAGGAATAAAGAGGATTCTTGTTTGAAAGAGGAGTTTGCTCAATCATGAAGATTTTGATTCTTTTAGAAAAATCAAGCTTCTGATACATTTCAATGAGAATCTCATGGGAAAAAGGATTAGTTCCTTCAATAACAGGGGTCTGCATCATTTTCATAATAGACTTGGTATAAATGGTAAACAAAATATGTCCTTTTGGGGCCATAATTGCCCTTTGCTATGGATTGTGGCATGAGTTTCATTTCCTGATCATTTCTATGCAAATGTGTGATTTAGGAAGAATGTAAAAAGGTATATTAGTTTCCTAGAGGCATATGTCGTCCATCTCCTGTCCACAAGTGGCATGTGATCCAAATCCAATGGTGGGTGCACCATTGGATTAAATACTTCTTGTTCCTTTTTCTTGGGTGCCATGGCTGTCTTCTAAGAAAAACCTTTGAAACTACCATATGTTGAATCTGTAACAGAAGGGGAATACTCAATCATTGCAGAAAAATGGTTCTTTCTGCAACTGTACTACTATTTCTGTATGCACCGTGTGCTCTCTGTGTAGGTCTGGAGGGAAATGAATTACGCCTACAAATAGTGAGAACACACTAAAATTTGAAAATGAATATGAAATGGTGCTTTTATGGATTTGGAGTGATGTCGTTGGATTGGCTTGATTTGGAGCGGGCCTGTTGGCTAACAGTCCAACCAATTAAATGTATGACAATGGGAACGAAGGTGATAGACGGATGGGACACGTTGACGTTGTGAGGTGGCGAGAGCGATCAAATGGTCATAATGGCAAAGTGGTTTAGTTAATAGCTTAAACCATTTTTTGGGGGGCCTGAGGAGTGGTAAGCGGTATGAGATGGAGGGTGAAAAATGGTGAGGGAGCGACACGTCAATGGTTAAAAACCACTGACTTCAGACCCCGCCACCTTGGATTAAATTTCGGAGGGTGAGGGGGGGCCAAAAAAGCGTGTGAGCCATCAGATCATGAGGGGTGAGTGGGGATTTGGTGAGAGATGGGGGTAGGTAAGATGGGATGTGATGGGTAATGAGTGGTGGGGTAGGGAAATAAATGAAGGGTGGAAGACTATAGGGATATAGGGTATATCATAAGGTTATCAAACTTAATATTGAACCCCTTCCCTTTTAATTTCTTCTCCCAACTTTGGGGAAACTTTGATATTTTATGAAACCTAAAGAACTTATCATGTATTTTTTTTCTTTGAATCTTCTCAATCTACCTACCCTTATTTTTCTAGTCTAGCTTTTTTTCTTTTTCATTTTCTTTTACAGGGTGCACTTGGACTTGCAGACCCTTTCCTTCTTATCTTTTTTTTTCTTTCTTTTAAATTATAACCTACTCTATCACTTATTTCTCCCCTTGGTGTAGATTAAACAATTGAACCGATTTTATTTCTACCTAACTATTGATTTTCAAAGATTAAACTATTTGGAAGATCTTTATTTTCTAACCTATCAACAGAAATTGAAATTTGTTCAATCATGCTTATACTATTTGATTTGAACAACATTTGGTTTTTTTTTTTCCTTGTTCTTTTTGTTCTTTTTTTATACCCTCTTTTCATTTCTTTTCTTTTCTCTTTTTTTTTTGTGAAATAAATTGAATATTGGAATCTATGAACAATTTGAAATCTCCAAACTGTGAAATACTCAGTCACCTTGAGATCCCATAAATTATAAGACCCTAACAGGTCTTACAAACAACAACAAATTCAAACATGAAGGTGTCGGGATCCTTAGAGGTTAAGCCATAGAAGTGTGGAAGGGCAATAGGGCTTATGTTCTTCATTATATCCTCTCTGTTGGTCTCTCTGATAGTGAAAGCCTCATTTTCCTTGTTTTGATCCATAGTTTGCGTAGGTGAAGTGGGTTCTTCTTCTTCCCCAATAGGTTCTTCAAAAATTTTAGGTTGCTCACCTAGAGGGTCTTCTAATTCCCTTGTAGTCAGACAGGGAAGCTCACAATCACCGAAGAAGAGTGAAGGTTGACTATTTGAGGGTGTGGAGTTTTTTGGTGATAATTTTCCTTGATTATACCTACTCCTATGAGGCATGAAATAAATATTTTTGATTTTTTTACTTTTTAAAAATTGTATGAAAAACATAAAACAATGCTTAAGAAAACACACATCTACTTAGACACCTCCACGACAATGATGCAAAAAAGTGGTGAACCATGGTATTGCACCAAGAATGTTACAACTCCCAAGGGCTACTCAACTCAAATTATTAACTCGAGGTTCATATAAACTTTGATGTGGTAGTGTTATATACACAACAGATAGGATTCCACTCAAGCCACCCTCAGTTATGATATTAGATCAAAAGTTCTCAAAGACCATTCCTCCTATTGAATTAGAATGAAATCTTGCTGATAAAGGTACAATTGGAAATTAATTTGAGCTATGAAAGTGGAAATTCCATTGAGTCAACTTGTAAATGCTAATTAATCAATTCATGAAAGGAAAAAGACTAGCCTACGTGCAGAAAGAAAGTTATTTTATATTGCAAAATTTGTTAAACTACCAAATATACTTGCAGAAAGGAAACTATTTTGTCTTCTATAATCCATCAAACTACCAATCAGAATTGCATGTACCATCTACCTAGTTCACACTTTCTTGTAAATCATTAATCTACTTGCATCATACTTGTGATAAAAAAATTAACTATATTATGTTTTTGCAGTGAAGTAAAAGAAAGGGTTGAAGTGGCCTAGGAGCTTCCCCTGATAAAAAAATCATAGTTGGGGGTCATTATTCATCTACACTAAGTCAAATTTGTAATGGGGATAAAAAATGATGAAGGAAAGTGATGTTATAGGTTTGCTACAGGATATTGCTACAGCAGGCCTATAATGCTACAAGAAGGCTTGAAATGCTACATGAGGGTATCTGAGTGGATTTGGAAGTTGAAAATGATGTCTCGAGGGTATGGAGAGGTGGATGGAATTTGAAGCAAATTGTGGGAGGCTGGTTTGAGCCCCTAGCCAAGATCAGGACCTCTAAGAGGTATGTCTTGCACTATGATGAGTGCTCTCATTGTACTAGGTAAAATGACTTAAAAAATAGGGTTTTCAGATAGAATTTGGAGGTGGAAAGAGAAGTTGAAGGAGCTCAATATGGAAGTGGTAAAGGTCCCCTTCCATGCATATCAACATAACCTTGCAATCAATCACATGCATGCAGCCATTTATCATTTAAAAAAGGAAATACATTATAATGGAAAAGATGAGTTTAATTTAAATAACATATAATTTAAGCCATAGCATTGATCAAATCACTAAAATGACTTTTAAGCTACAAAAAGAATATGTAAAACAAGACAAATAACACTAATATAATTCCATTAAATCATACACACAATATTTTTGGACTGTGGTTGTGAATCCTTCCACTCATTTTCCCATAAGAGAGGTCATATAGAGGCTGCAATCACAAGTTTTTTTTATAGAGTAATCTCTATTGAAATGAAAGAAACTATGAATTGGTTGGAATAAAAAAGAAACATAAGTACAAAAAGAGGGGCCAAAGCCTCTAGGTTGGGCCCGAACCAAAGGGTATCATCCCTTTGAAACTAACTCAGATGCAACTTAAAATCAAAGTTCTCATTATCAAAAAGTGCAAGTGTAATACACCACATAAAAGTTAAAAGTAAGAATGTCAAACTTCAAGCTAAATAGCTACACCTATTTGAACCAAAAATTTGAATCCAAATGAGCTCTTATTCTAGTTTATTTATACAAAAGGGATCCTGAAGAAACTCTAAAGTAGGAGTGGTTCCCTCCTTGATCTCGAAAATGGTGGATCTTGTCCCTCTTGATCTTCACTTGGACTAGGAGTCACTCGGTTGCCAATGAATTTGAACTGGTGAGAGAGGATATTGTGATCCCAAGCCGAGTTTAGGGAGTTAAGGAGGTGGAAAAACTCCCTAGATTCTCTCCTAGTTGTCTCCATCAAGCTCCTCCATGGTAATAGCTTAAAAAATGCTTCATTTTCCTACAATTAAACCACATTAGGCCACATACTATGACAAACACCTTTTACTCCTCTTACTAAGCATAATATAAAAAAAAAAAAATGTGAATTAATGTAAGAGAAGGATAGTTTTAAGGTTGGAGGATGGCATAATGATCTTCAAAATGTACCTAATGATGGGACTCATTTGTTGGATAAAAAAGAATATCAATGATATTGAATTGTTGAAATGTAGGAGGCATGTGATTATATTTTTTTATAATTTATTCTCTTTAAAGTATTTTCTTACATGGTTTAATTATGTGTTGTATAGTTTTATTCCATTTTGTATGTATTATTGGTTGGTTAGAATTCATTTAACTTGATTTCTCTCATAACCTACTAACCTTTAACCTCCTAACCCATATTGAGCATGTGCTAATTGATCTTAACCACTAGTTAATATTAATAATCTATTAAAACCTTTTAACCCTCCACCCACTAACCTTGGTAAATTTCTAACCCTCCAACCTCGTCCACCACAAGAGCCATATTCTTATTCCAAAACCACTACCATGACCCTAAAAAAAATCATTGAGTTTTAAGGGTCATATCATAGTCATTACAAGGTTTAAACCAGAGAAGATTTTATTGGGGATTTGGACATCATTTTAGGGCGAGGGATTAGGAGTTATGGATTGAGGTTAAGGTGTTTATGGGTCAAGGGACTTAATGGTTAGGATGTTAGGATAATTTAATGTATTTATATATAAATATAAACACATATTATATAGAAATATAATATAAAATATATTTAGAAATAAATAAAAACTAAAAACTAAATAGAATTCAAAATTTAAAAACACTCTTGCAACAAAACCTTGACCAAATGAACCCACTCCCAAGCCCATTGACCTCTATATTGATTGACACGACCTTCTAGTAAGAAGAGTTTTTAGAGTAGAAACCCACCAAAATTTACATTGGATCAACCCCACCTTTCATTATAGAGATTTTAGAGTGGAGGAACCGGCTAACATTTGCATTCATTAGAGATATTTTGAGGTAACAAATGGGCCTCAAAATAAAAATTTACAATAAATATTAACTTTGTAAGAAAAAATAAAATTGAAGATGATGATTTCAACCATGGGGGATGCTTCACCATTTTTGGAGTAAAAAGGTAAAATGATAAAAAAAATATGAAAAAAATACTTTTTTCAACTTGTATTTTCAACTTATATCCCTACAATTTTACTCAAATTTATAGAAGTAGCACTCATTAGATGTAGAATTTAATTTTTCATCTGAGTACCCATGTTGAATACTTTCGATGGAGTCCACTACATGAAAAATGAGAAATACATGAAAAATGTGATTGCAATCACATTTTTCATGTATTTCTTATTTTTTATGTGGCAAGATCCATCAAAAGTATTCAACATGGATAGTCTTTGGATGTGAAAATTAAATTCTTCATCCAACAAGTTCTCCTGCTCAAAATTTGAATAAAGCCGTAGGGAGGTAAATTGAGAATACAAGTTGAAAAAATAGTTTTTTCTTTTTTCACTCCAAAATTTGATGAGGTAATCTAATATTATTTTATTATTTCCACTATTATTTATAATTTTCCTTATGAGGTCCATTTTAGACCTAAAAATTTCTCTAATGGTATTAATCCCAACTGCAAGAAAGGAGAGTACATATAGGAGTAGACCTTCCCAAGGAGAGAACAAGACCACATTATTTTCTGAGGGATCAACCCTATAATTTCTTTGGTATATATTTTGCACCTTTTCATATTATTCAATTATCAGGGTAGATAATTCCAAGTCACTCATATGTTTTGAGTCCAGACATAACTTGAATTATAAGTGAAGAAATTTAGCAAATTTTGTAAACCTCTTACCAGTGGCCAATAAAGAGGAAGTAGTATTTTGGCCTAATGTTAGAGTAGGATTACTTATGATATTTGTAGGACCTCTGCCTAATAGATACCAAACGAGGCTATATGGGCCGAGTCTAGTGTAATGATGCCACCACCACTCTCATTCCTTTGACTCAAAATGTCAAAAAATTGAATATTTGAGGCCAAATCCTAGTGAAAGTGGTCATAAAAAAATCTAGTGACTTTGATTGCATAAAAAAAAGTGTTGAGATATTATAACACAATGCAAATATTTCAATTTTACTTGTTTAAGATTTGTTAATCCATTGACATTACATGAAACAACTTCTATTCAAAACTAGATTATGGTTTTCATGCTTATGTAAAACCTAAATAATGTTTAATATCCAAATATGTTTTTGGATAATTTAAAAATTATATTTGTATATTATATTAAAGTTGTTAAATTAATAACACCACATGTATAAAATTGTGGTTGTGAAGTGTTATTATAATTAAACCTACCTATTAGGGTATTCATGCAAGAGTACTTGCATTATAGAGTTTAGTACTATATGTATGGATAAAATGTAATCTTGGTAGATATTCACATAATCAACATGGGATAAGTGCTAAAATATAGATTTTATCCCTAAAATGGATTATTACTAGCAATTGTAAAGTTGCATTATTGCCATGAAAAAAATTGGAATTGAAGAGATTCAATATGAGTTTATAGGAGTTGTGTGTGGTTGGAGTTATTTATTTGGGGAAATATAGAACCTTCTAACCAAAACAATCACAATCATGCAAATAAAGAGAAAATATTGTTTTTTAAATTTAAAATTTTCCTTGGTGCAAAATGCATCCCATGCTACACTAAAATGCATGCCTAGGTCTCAAACTCATTAAATTTGAGTGGTTAAAATTGTAAATGATTATTTAATTAGATTTACATAATTATGTATACTTATTTTTGCATTTTCATTAATAAAAGACTCATGTGCAAAAATAGGTAGGAGATGCCCAGTGAAAACCTATAAATGCACAACATGCTTGTAAAAAGTGTTCCAAGGTTGTATTATACCATATATTTGTGCAAGTTGATAGGGGTGTGGTTTATCATATTAGACTTGTTCATGTTGTTAGTTTTGTAATTTCAAGTTTAAAAAGGATTTTTGTGTACAAAATAGCAAAAGTTTCCTTTATAATTTGGAAGGTCAAAATTGTAATATATGACCAAATTAAAATGCATGCTTTATCTAGATCTTAGGGGCTAATATCCAGGAGGCTTGAATGCCAAGAGAGGAGGAGAGAAAACATATATATATGCCATGAAACTAATGACAAGAGCATTAATAAAAATGCAAGAACTGAATACATCACAAAAATATGAAGAAAGAGGGAGAGAGAGAGAAAGAGAATTGGAGAAGAATAATTACATTAAGAAGAACCATTACATTAAATGAGGCCAACTTTTGGACCTCTCCTTCTTGAATTTCACTCTATTCATGTTTCCTTATTATAAGGTGTCTTGGTGAAAAACTTAAATTTGGTTAGGTTTGAACCCATCAACTACATATCGATTAAGTTCCATTTTACATAAAAATGTCACTTTATACATCTAAACTTAGAATACATACCCAATGACTTATACATATGAACTTAGATTATAACCCCAATAAGATTCAGATGAATCCCCCCCCTTATAAAATGATGGTCCCAGCCATTAAAGATGATAAAAGAAGAGGGACTCCATTATGATTAATGTACCGTCGTGATTACAATATGTCATGATCCAATGAAGAGAAGGGTTTTATGTGGTTAGCCCATAACCATGATTTTTTCGGTGACCCATAACCGTCATGATTACAATGTGAAAAGTGCTAATGAAGAGAAGGGTTTGTGTGGTTGCTTTTATGCACCTAGATTTGGGATTTCATGTAAATTTGAAGGAAAAACTGCCTTATAGTAAAATGCATTCCCTAGTTTCATTTTTAACCCAAATTGGATGATTCAACTTGTAGAAGGTGTAATTTGTGTTTTTACACTTATTTATAACCTTATAATGAAATTTATAGACAAATATACCTATTTTGCATAAAGGATAAAAGATTCCTTGTAAAACCAAAGGGCCAAATTGCTGAAGTTGGCTATATGAAAATGTATTCTCAAAGTTGGGTAAACCTCCATAATCTGATGTTTTAGATGTATGTTGATGAGTATAATATTTAATATGTTTCTACAATTAGAAGTACATTTACACTAAAAAAAAAATATCATTTCTATGCACAAAATTACATGAATTTTTGATGAATTAGAGGATAATATGAGCAGAGAGAAAAATACATGCATATAATTTGTTCATCTCATAATTTATTGATTCAAATTGGAGAGGGTGTAATTTATCTTGCATATTCCTATACCTTTCTTTGTGTGTTTAGAGAAATAAAACCCTTGATGTGCAAAAGGACCAAAAATTGTCTTATAGAATGAAAATGTCATTTTAATATGTCACGCTTCTTATTCTATAAGGTAACACTTTAATACATCATGCTTGTTATGGTGTGTCCATGGAGTAGATTAATTACTAAAAATATACATATCAATTAAACAAAGTCTTTTGGTAGAAATCACAGGACACACCATATCCATTTAATGTGAATTTTGTTATTGTTTTTATAATTGAATGAACTTTTTCTTTTTTGATATATGTGGTTGTCCACACCTGATGTTGAAACCATGGACAACAATGATGGATTATTTGAATCTATCAATTTGATGAGTACAATTAAAAAGGATATGAGAAAGTTAAAAAGGAACTTACTATATTGGCTAGGTCTAAACCAATCTAGGAGAAAAAAATTTATTTTTTATTTTTGATGGAATATATACAACGATATGGGGTAAGAAGCATTTAGAAAAAAAATTATTTACCACATATATTCATTTATGAAATTTGGATTGCTATTTTTATATGATATGAACAAAAAATGTTTTCTTTCTATAGGATTTTTTGGGATATGCACATGAGATTTCCAATGAGGCTATTTTGGTAGCAGTGATGCACAAACACCAAAAAATGCTAGAATGAGCCACATACATGTGAGGATATTTTCTTGTCCACCTAGTGCTCATATCCTCGTGAATTAAATGAAAACCTTTTAGGGCATACAATATGCCCTCCTAATGCATGACAAACCATGCAAATGACAGTGGTAATGATATTATACCAATTTCTTTCCTCAATTGACATGTGTTACTAGGATTAGAACAATGACATTTACCTTTTTCGTGGACAAGAACATTGTTTTGATAAATATATCAAAAATTTCAGGTAGTGATGAGTGTCTTAATTATTTCCTATTATCTAATTGAAACATACATCTCTGTGATTATTTTAAATTAATTATCATATCATTTCATAGGAAACAATATTTTTATAAGTAGATGAATGAGAAGGATTCAAGATATTGTTGGAAATAATATTGGGGGGGGGGGGGGGAGGGAGGGGGGGGGGGGGGGGGGGGGGGGGGGGGGGGGGGGGGGGGGGGGGGGCGGGGGGGCATGAATCAATATTACAATTCAATAAATTTTCATTTCCCAATTAGATTTATATATGCTACTTTAGTGAAGTGAACTTGTGTGTGCATGCTAGTGTGATTAAAAAAACCAACGTATTCCCAAAGAACTTATGATTTAGTTAATTTATCATGTTTTGATCTCTAATCAGTGCATCATTATCTTATTAGATAGTAACTATGTGCTGTAATAACAGAATAAACCATCACACATAAGCAACACACATGAACACCAATATTTAAGGTGGAAACCTAATGCGGGAGAAAAACCACCTGCTGATGTCGTCTTTGTCTTCTTAATATAAAGAAAACCGGTTTACAATATTGTACTAGTGCAGACTCATACTAGTATGCAGGCACCCACCTGCAGAAGGCTACAACCTTCTCTCATTTTATAGCTTCTACTGGAAGGGAGCTACAACCCCCTAGCTCTTGTACTAGCTGATATGCTTACTAGTACATAGGCACTGACCTACAGAAGGCTACAAACTTCTCTCTTCCTCTAGGAACCACATTTGATTAATTTTCAAACTGGATGCTCTTGGTACACAACAACACAATATGAAGGCCTCGTATTGTCAAATTTTCAGACTGGACCCATAAGAAAATTTGAAGCTCAAACTCTATAATAATAACTATATCAACTAACAACTAGTCAATCTGAATAGTTAGATCACTGTCACCAAAACACTGTGCTGAACCTAGAAGCTTACATCATCATTCAAAACCAGTTGCAACCTCAAAAATCATACATCAGAATGTATGTGCTACTTTAATGAACCCAACCTATGTGTATACGCTACTTCCTGTAACAAACCTGCATATACCTCTAGAATACTGAATAATACAAAATTCTGAATCAAATTTGTACCAACTAGTAATATTATGAACATCTACTGCCAATTTACAGAGATCCAGACAGTTAGTGTCAAAGATAACCCTTCCCACTTAATAAATCAATTAGACACAAAATCCTTATGCATTCAGTTTTACTTTCATATCTAAGAAGACTTCATTGATAGACAGTAGTAAAATAGCAACACTGATCGGATAGATCAGTCATTTCTGAACAACAGGATTTTCTTTTGCATACGCTACTTGGAAGAGTCAAACCTGCATGTATACACGCCTCTACCGATGTATAGATCTACAAATATTAACTTACACTTTGCTACTATTCTAGACTTCAGATATACCCAGATCATGACATTGAAAGAATAAAACATGTGTGAGGAATCAGATCTAGCCCAACCAATATCATATCATACAATGATAAGTCATTTCAGGTCTCATGTCCTCATCTAACATTGTATCCAAGGTGCAAAAAATATTTTAGATCATATCATAATCATATCCCTCGCAACATAAAATACACTTCAGATAGAAGTATTCCTGAGAAACCCTTTTACTTGCACACATGGTCCTTCGATCTTCTCCTCCTTATATAGTTTTTGGCTTTTCTTAATACCTCGAACCAAAACAACACTTAGAACCTATGGTATTCTTGGATGAGATCAAATAATCATTACTCCACTCAATATTGTGGGCTAATACCATGGTATTGACCCTTGGTATTCTTTAATTTTGAATTTCCTTGATTTTCCAACCTATACATGCTTTTCCTCTTATGAAAGTGCGTGTATATGTATACACTCTTTTTGTTTTGTTAACCTATGTGTATACACTTCTTTGTCAAAGTGAACATGTGTATACAACTTACAACATCTTTTTCCTTCAACTTCTTGATTCTAGTCAGTAGACCCTTGTTCTAACTTCCTGTTATTTTGTACCAATGTCTTGTTACCTCTAAATTGACTTGTTACAATGAGAGTTGCCTTTTATCAAATCTGAACTGACGTGAGAGTGAGTTTCCATCAAGGATAACACTTGTATCATAATGCCAACAATCTCCCCCTTTGGAATTGGTGGAAACCATATGGGTGTTGCTTTCTTCAGGATGTTGAACTTGTTATGGATATCAAGAAACACCAAAATACTCTCCCGTTTGACACCAAGGGCAAAGGGCAGACCAAGTTATTCTCCCCCTTTGAGATACACTATGTTGTTCATGCTCCCCTTGAGTACATGCAAAGTCTGTAGAGATATTTTTCAAAAGAATAACATGACTCTATAACTCAAGTATGTCATTATGCCCTTCCTATCAACAATGACTCATACATAGATCAATCACCCAACCAAGTGGGGATACACCAAATTTGACTCATCCACCCAACCAAGTGGGGATATACCAATTGTTTATACATGGTTGAAATGTAACAATTATTATATCATCCTTCCCTTAGATAGTGAGGAAACAAATTACATCATATGTCCAATAGGACTCATTCAAAAATAAACTATGACATAATGTGAAATATTACACCCTAGATATTTACATGACCTATGCAACAATGAATATCGAAAACACAGCTGAAATCAACAACCATAATGCCAACCATGCAGAATGTTTGTGAAGGCTAATTCTCCCTTGAAATTGTGCTACCGGTGCATTGTCAACAAACCATTCATCAAGGCATCTTCATTAGTTAGATAAAAATCAATGAACAAAGCATATCAACAGACAGTAATCATCAATGTCAGATTGAGCACCTATGTCAGAGTTTGACCCACTGTTTTTCTATCAGAAAAACATATATTCTCCTTCAGCCACAAAAACTTGCATATATACGCGACTATCCTTCATGAAACCCACGTATAGGAACCTTCTTCTGAAATCTGTATTTAACAATAGGATGATACAAAAACTACTCCTAGCTTTTGTTTGAGATATTCAAATGTTTCTTTGGGAAGAGATTTGGTAAATATATCAACAACCTACTCTTTGGAGATAACATACTCCAATTTAACCTTTTGTTCAAGCACTTGTTCTTGTAGAAAATGGTACTTAATGGGTATGTTCTTGGTCTTGGAGTGCATGATAATATTTTTTGAAATACTGATGGCACTTGTATTATCACATAAAATGGAGATGGGTGGAGAACATGTGATTTGAATATCTTGCAATGTTTGCATCATCCAGAGTAGTTGTGTGCAGCATGATGCGACAGCCACATATTTCGCTTTAGCTGTAGATAAGGCAATCGAACTTTGTTTCTTGCTGAATCAAGATACTAACTGTGATCCCATATAGAATGCACCTCCACTGGTGCTTTTTTGATCATAAACATTTCCTTCCCAATTTGCATCTATATATACATGAAGAGTAAGATTTGTCTTTAGGATATCATAGACCAAAGTCTTGAGTTCCTTGAAGATATTTCAATATTCTTTTTACAACCTAAAGAAGTGATTCCTTTGGATTTGCTTGGAATCTTCCAACAATTCCTACTGCATGCATGATATCGGGTTTGGTAAATGTTAGATAGAGTAGACTTCCAATGATAGATCTATATGCTGGTTGATTCACTGTAGGTGATTCATCATTAGAACTGAGGCTGCATCTTGTTACCATTGGAGTACATACTGGCTTATAATCTTCCATTTTGTACTTCTTCAAAATCTACTTGAGATATTTAGTTTGTGAAAGAAAATTACCGTATTTTGTTCGCTGTACTTGTAGACCAAGAAAATAAGTAAGTTCACCAAGTAAGGACATTTCAAATTCTTGCTGCATAATCGAAGCAAAGTTCTGACTCATAGATTCTTCATTTCTACCAAATATGATATTGTCAACATAAACAACAACAATTAGTAGTTTATCATTCTCAATTTTGGTGTATAAGTTGTTGTCTACAAACCCTTTTGTGAACCCTTGTTGTAGATATTTGTCAAGGTGATAATACCAAGCCCTTGGAGCTTGTTTCAGTCATAAAGAGACTTTTTGAGCTTGCATACAAGCTTTGCATCATTTCCTAGAATGAATCCTTCTGGTTGTTCAATATAAAATTCTTCTTCTAACTCTCCATTAAGAAATGCAGATTTTACATCCATTTGATACACTTTGAATTTCCAAAAACTTGAAAAAGAAAGAAACATTCTTATGGCTTCAAGTCTAGCAACAGGTGAAAAATTTCTTCAAAGTCTATACCTTCTTCTTGAGCATATTACACACAAGTCTTGCTTTGTTTCTCATAACCTCTCCATTTTCATTCAACTTATTCTTTTTGTTCATATAACATTTTTATCATGAGGTCTAGGAACTAATTCCCAAGTATCATTCTTTTCAATTTGGTCAAGTTCCTCATCCATGGCCTTAACCAAACATTCATCTTTGCTAAATTAATTAACATTTTATGGTTCTATGGAGGATAGTAGTGCTAAATAACTGGAAGTTCCTACAAGAGTTCTTCTTATCTATTCTCCAGACCCTTTTTCTCCTAGAATTTGAGATTCTAGATGATTCTTTTGAGCATACCTGGATGGAGTATTTTCCTTGTCAGTTGTATCTTCTTCTGATGATTCATTGGATTCTTCCTCTATATCATTTTGATTTGATATGGGAAAACATTTGCTGTCTTTCTCATTGCCATCTTTCTTTGTTGATTTCATCTATTTTGGATTTCTGCATGCTTCATCAATGCTTTCAACAATTTTTCGAAATCTCTTATTATAACATTTATATCCTTTACTTCTAGATGACTAACCAAGAAGAATTCCTTCGTCTGCTTTGGGTTCAAACTTACCAAGTTTGTCATCAGTCTTTTTAATGAAACATTTGCTTCCAAAAACTCTAAACTATTTTACAGTAGGAGGCTTACCATACCAAAGTTCATGTGGAGTTTGATCACTATTTACCAAGGGATTAGCTTTGTTGAGAAAAATCACTATAGTAAATGCAACTTCACCCCATAAGGTGGCAGGAGTTCTAGATTCATCAACCATAGCTCGAGACATTTGTTGAATTGTTCTATTCATTCTTTCCACTACACCATTTTGTTGAGGAGTTTTGGCAACAAAGAACTGCCATTTTATTCCATTTTTTCACAAAAATCAAAGAATTCATCTGATATGAATTCTCCCCCTCAATTAGATCTGAGACATTTGATTTTTTGATCTAATTCATTTTCAACTAAAGCTTTGAATGCTTTAAATTTTTCAAATGCTTCATCTTTATGCTTTAGTAGACCTATCCAACACATTCTAGAAAAATCATCAATGAATAAAATAAAGTATTCTTCTCCACGAGGTGACTTTTTCCTTGTTGGTCCACACAAATTAGTATGGATGAGTTTAAGAGGATTACTTGCTGATCCTTTTTTTCATTGAAATGAACTCTATTTTTCTTACTGACTTGGCATGGTTTGCAAATGGTATTTTCTAGGATGTTGATATCTGGAAGATCACGAACCACCTTGAGCTTGCATGCTTTTCTTATTTGAGAAAAGCTTAGATGCCCCAATCTTCTATGCCATAAAATTTTTTTATTTGTTTTGCTTAGATAGCACTGTGTTTTTCCTCCATTCAATATGTATAGATTTCTTAGAGTTCTTGTACCTTTAATTGTGGTCTTTCCTGTATTAGGCTCATGAACCACACATATGTTTGATCGAAACACAACTTCATTTCCTTGATCACACATTTGGCTGACACTCAACAAGTTATGTTTTAAACCATCAACATACATGAAATTTCTAGCTTTAACCTTTTCTTTCAAATAAACATAACCTTTACCTTTAATGACAGCTAGTGTGTCATTTCCAAAGGAGACATTCTTTTCCTTTTCTTAAGAATTATGTGAATGAAGCTTCTCTTTATCACTTGTCATGTGTTCAGAGCATTTGGTGTCAATCTACCACTAATTTTCTTGTCCTCCTGCAAATAGAGTTATGCCACATCTTTTTGATTGAAATTCCTTCTTTCTCCGTACTCTGGAATTTGATGATGTTTTCTCCTTTTGAAGTGTTGGCCAAAATTTTCTCTAGCATTCAGATTCTTCATGACCAAAGTTATTACAAAATGAACATTCAGTTTCATCTTCAAGAGGAGAAAAGTTATTATAAGAACTTTTCTTGATTCCTGTTATGCTCCTTTGATTTCATGCTTCTCCAGTCATGATAGTTTTGTAAGCAACACATTGAGCAGTCTTATGCCCAAAGTTATGGCATGAAAAACATTGTCCATTAAAAAAGTTTCTATGATCATATAATGTTTTGGTATTGTTTACCTTTTGGTTGATGCTTCTATTGATGTTCATCCTTGGAGCAAATTGAGCATGATTTACCTGATGAGTACTTTTAGTCTTTTGTTGACGATTGACATACTTTTCAGTAGTATTTGCTGCATCAAGATAGCTTCTGATGGAGGCTGATGGATTTTGTGATTGGGATGCTTCTTCAGTATATCCAAGACCCATCTTTATAAGAGGAGAATGTTGAAACTTGATGATTTCATTTAAAGTTTCTAATCCTTTAGCAATTCTAAGATTAAGAGATTTTGTCTTCTCAAGTTCTTTTATTAGACCCACAACTTCACATTATAGTTTTTCTTTGTGCTTTTATCTTTCAACGAGTTGATGTGTCAACATGTCTATGATCATATTCCTTTCTTCCAAACAATTTTTTAGTTTAGTGATTTCTTCAAGAAAGTCTTCCTCTTCTAAGGCATTCGAAAAATCATCATTGTCATAAGCCATGAGAAGTTTATAATCTTGTTCAGTTTCATCTTCATTACTATTAGATAATTCGTCACTATCTTCATGATTATAGTAACTTATTCTATTAACAACCTGTTTTCTATAGCCTTTTGCAGATTCCTTTCCTTTTTCATGATTATCTTTATGAGGACATTTTGCAGCATAATGGCCAACTCTACCACAAGCGAAGCATTTGAATGGTAGCTTACCTCTGAATCTTCAGGAGCCCTGTTGAAGCTTCTTGACAAAGTTTACCTCATCTTCTTCTTCTGAAATATATCCTGATTCATTGTGTTCTTCCTTTTCTTTTCCTTTAGCTGAAGATTTGAAAGCGACTTCTCTCATTTCTGATGGACCTCCTTTCCTCATTTCAGAAGTAGTTAGAATTCCATGAATTTGAACCACAGTAATAGATTGAAGATTCTACTTTTCTTCTATGGAAAATACTTTTGACTCAAATTTAAAAGACAAGGACCTCAAAATTTTCTCTACTAAAGTAGCCTCCTTTATCTCTTCACCCATATTCTTCATACAATTAACAATCTCATCTACACATAAAAATTAACTAGTAATACTTTCATCACTATGCATCTTAAAAGTTTCATACTGAATTTTGAGAGTTTGGAGCTTAGCACGTTTTACTTGGGAGTCTCCTTTGTAGCTCTAAATGATTTTGTCCCATATCTCTTTGGCTGTCTTGAGTTGCATGACCTTGACAAATTTTGATTCTAATAGACTTCCCAATAGAGTATTGACTACTTTGGCATTATTTTCGTATAATTTCTTACTTGCTGTATCTGTAGGTATTGCTGCTAGAAATTGGTATCCTCCTTCCACAATTTCCGAAACATCAGCTCCAAGTGACTGAAGATAGGCTTTGGTTCTTATTTTCCAATATACCAAGTTGTTCCCATTGAAGATTGGTGGTTTGGTAGATCCCGTCCCTTCATGATTGTTCATCTTGAAATATCTCCCATCAAGCAATCAAGCTTCTTCTTCAGGACCTGATCTGATATCAATTGTTGGAAATAATACTAGAGGAGGGTGGGGTTGGGGCGGGGGGGTGAATTAGTATTTACAATTCAATAATATTTCATTTCCCAATCAAATTTATATACGCTACTTCAGTGAAGTAAACTTTCCTGTGCCCACTATTGTGATTAAAGAAACTAGAGTATACCTAGAGAACTTATGATTTAGTTAATTTATCATGAGTTGATATTTAATCAGTGCATCAATATCTTATTATACAGTAACTATGTGTAGTAATAACATAATAAACCATCACACATAAGAAACACACATGAACAACAAGATTTAAGGTGGAAACCCAATGCAAGAGAAAAACCACCTACTGTTGTAGTCTCTATCTTCTTAATATAAATAATTGATTTACAATCTTGTACTGGTGTAGACCCATATCAGTATGTAGGCACCCACTTATAGAAGGCTACAACCTTATCTCATTTTCCAGCTTCTATTGGAAGGGAGCTACAACCCCCTAGACCTCGTACTAGCTGATATGTTTACTAGTACGTAGGCATTGACCTACAGAAGGCTATGACCTTCTCTCTTCCTCTAGGAACCACGTTTCATTAATTTTTGGACCGAATTCTCTTGGTACACAACACCACAATATGAAGGCCTCATTTCATCGAATTTTCACACTGGACCCATAAAAAACTTTGAAGCTCAAAATCTATAATAATAACTGTATTAACTAACAACCAGTCAATCTAAATAGTCATATCAGTGTCACCAGAACAATTTGTTGATCTTAGAAACCTACATCATCATTCAAAATCAGCTGCAACCTCAAAAAGCATACATTAGAATGTATACGGTACTTTAATGAACCCAACCTACGTGTATATGCTACTTCCTGTAACAAAACCTACGTATATCGTTAGACTACTGAATCATACAAACTTTTGAATAAGATCTGTAACAAACAGTAATATTCTGAACATCTACTATCAATTTACAGAGATCCAAATAGTTAATAGAAAAGATAACCCTTCTCACTTAATCAATCAATCAGTCAGACACAAACTCCTTATGCATTTAGTTTTAATTTCAGATCTAGGAAGACTTCATTGACAGACAATAGTAAAACAACAACACTAATCAGATAGATCATTCATTTATGAACAACAGGCTTTTCTTTTGCATACGCTACTTGGAAGAGTCGAACCTACGTGTATACATGCCTTTACCAAGGTGAACTAGCGTATAGATCTTCAAATATTAACTTACAACTTTGCTGCTATTCCAGACTTCAGACATACCTAGATCATGACATTTAAAGAATAAAACATGCGTAAGAAATCGGATCTAGCCCAACCAATATCAAATCATACAATGATAAGTCATTTCAAGTCTCATGATCATGATCCAACATTGTATCCAAGGCGCACAAAATATTTCAGACCATATCATAATCATAGCCTCTATAACATAAAATATAATTCAAATATAAGTATTCCTTAGAAACCCTTTTAATTGCACACATGGTCCTTTGATCTTCTCCTCATATAGTTTTTGGCTTTTCTCAATACCTCGGACCAAAACAACACTAAGAACCTGTGGTATTCTTGGAAAGGATCAAATAGTCACTATTTCGCTCAATATTGTGGGTAATACCATGGTATGGACCCTTGGTATTCTTTAATCTTGAATTTCCTTGATTTTCCAACCTATACGCACTTTTCCTCTTGTGAAAGTGTGTGTATATGTATACGCTCTTTTTGTTTTGTTAACTTGCGTGTATACACTTGTTTGTCAAAGTGAACCTACGTATACATCTTACAACATCCTTTTCCTTCAGCATTTTGATTCTGATTAGTAGATTCTTGTTCCAACTTCCTATTCTTCTGTACCAATGTCCTGTTAACTCTGAATTGACCTGTTATAATGAGAGTTGCCTTTTATGAAATCTGAATTGGCCTACGAGTGAGTTTCCATCAAGGACAACACTTGTATCATAATGCCAACAATATTTAGGGCCATCATATGCACATAGTGGAATTATCATAATTCTAATTTAAAAATGATCTTATTTATTAATTGGTTGGCCTATTTGGTGAATCCTTCAACAAAAATGGAGTCACCTTAATGGACGATACATATTTGAAATATGTGAGGGGAAAATATTGGGTTGATTTGCAAAATAACACATGGTATTAGCATTCTCTAATGATTCTTGAGATTGAGTTGAAGAATCTAAGGAAATATGTAAACAAGAAGAAAAGGAGAAAAAAAGGAAAGATGTTACGTATTCTAGGAAGGTATATGAAATTTTGAATTTAATATACTAAATTTATTTAGTTACATAAAAATTGTGATATCTAACATATTTGAAACTTTTTGTAGGCTCCTAGACATGTCACAAGAAACCAAGGCAGTACTAGAAAAACATGGGTAGCACAAACTTGTTCAAGATGGTTTTGTGAAACTAAAATCACAAATTGTAAGTACGAAATAATTAAGCCATATCATTCCTATCATTATCCAACTTTTATTTAATTTCATTCAATAAGAAAAATTATTATCTTATGTAATGTAAGGGGTTCACTTCAAAATTATGACCATTGAAAAAAATCTTCAGCTTGGTTCAAGGTTCGCTTTCAAGTTGTGGTCGAAAATCAACAAAGTAAGTGGAAAAAAAAAAGATGCCCATTTGAATGACATGGTAAATAAAATCAATGGAATTTTGTTGATTAATTGTAATATATATTCATGATTGATTGTGCACATAGATTTATGTGTTTGTTTGTTTTAACTAGAAGAGAAACAACAATAATGAGGAAAATAATGGATAATAGCCCAATGATGGTGGAGTGAAACTTGATGATGGTGATGTGAAACCTAGCCATAATGGAATTATGTCTATAAAATTATAAGTATGGATTACAATTATTAATATTTACTTGCATATAGTGTACTTATAGTTTTTATTATTTCAATGATAGAACATATAGACGATGATGCTCAATAAGAATAGGAACACATGGAAATCGAACCAATGGTCTTGACTAATTGAGTTGGTAAATATTATTGTATTGATATTTGTATTAATGAACTCTTATATGAATAATAAATAACCTTATTGATTTATCTCCTTTTGTTATTGCAATGGATGCCCCTTTGTAGAAAACTACAGAATTTGTAGAGTACCCAACTAGATACACAACTTGTCAAAGCATGCATAGTCAATCAACACTAGGAGAGGTCCTAACAACTAAATATAACCAAGAAATGGATGATCCAATCATAAAATTTATACAAACTATGAAATGGGAAAGGAATTTATTTTATATATTATGAGACACATGTATAATGGAAGCAAATCTTGACGATACAATTCATTAATATAAAATATTTTTTGCTACAATTCTTTTTTTTTGCTATCTTCCTATGCATGAACCTTATATGTCTTGTATGTATGAACCCACATATCTATACACACATTCTTTCCTTCATTTTATTTTAATTTTAATTTTCCTACTTTCTATGCATGAAACTTATTACATCAATTTTAATTATTTTTAGTACATAAATTGGGTATGGGGAATTAAGATTGATTGTTGGGATTGGGTGGGGGGGGGGGGGGGTTGTTGGGTGGGGGGTGAAGGGGTTCTAGATGAGATTCTATTTTGACATGGTTGGCCTTGTTCAATAGAGAATAAATTATTCTTGAAATGGAGAAAATCACATTTAGGTATTTCACTTTAGTCTTCCTAGAGTCCTGTACATGTTGATAACCTATCATTCTTTGATAATTTTTGCATGTATTTGCAATGGAAATGCAAATAATGAGTAGCCATGTGTTATGTGGTTGTACAATATACATCCTCATCAAGCTCATTTATGAAGGCAATTCATTATATAATAAAGAATCGATGTTATATAATGATGCAAGCATGCTTAGGTTAAAATTATGCTACCAAGATCAAATAAACTACATGTAAAACCATGCTATAGTCTGATAGAAATATATACAACTGTGTTACAATTTTAGATAAGCTTTAGAAATGTCAAGGGAAATGTCTAGAACCTATTATCCATGAATGGTTGCTATGGATGAAAATAGAATGTTTTTCTATCTAGGGAAAATTTGAATAATGTAAATTTATCTGAAAGTTTAGAAACCATGGTGAATCTTACTAGTCCCTAATATGAAAATTGTAAACAGTATGATGATATTTTTTTGAAAAAGATTCAAATTTCTAATGATTTTATATAGTTTATCTAAAATATTGGTGCTTTTTAGGATACAAATAATTTTATACTATAAAATTTGGATGAATTATTTTTTAAAATTTCTTTGGTTCTATCTGTTGAGCGCAACATTTGTTGTTATCTTTTGGTTGTGAAACATTTGGAAAGATACAATAGTTTCTGATACTTTGCATGATGGTATAACAATATGCATTTGTATAAATTAACCTTGTAATATATGTGAAACTTTTATGTGTTGAGTACACATATGAATTATAGTTGTTTTGAGCAAAGGTGGAATGCTAAGTCTCTATTTTGATGGATTTATTTTGAGAGCCTTGGTCATGTCTTGGACATCTAATTTTTTGTGTATTTATTGTATCATATTAAAGAAGAGTACCACCTATCTTAAAAGGACAAAGGTAATTCCTTATAATCTTATCTCCAAGGATTTTAATAGTACTAGAAACAAAAAAAGAGCCAAGTCTAATGGAAGTTGGTGGAAATTCATCTTTAAGTGTTTGGCACACATTTCTCTTAAACCTAGTTAGAATTTCTCTAAAGTGCTAGGTGTGAATTTATCTTAATCGTAGAGAGAATTTTTCTTGGTGTTGAGCATGCATTATCCTTAATCCCAAAAATAATTTTATTAAAGGTTTGGCGAGCATTTTATGCCTTAGTAATGCCATTTTGTGCCTATGGGTGTGCATTAGTGGAAGCCTTGTGTCATGCAATTAGTATCCTACATATGTATATTATGGGCATGGTAATCCTAGTGTGAATTTTAATAAAGGATGGGTGTGAATTTTATGAAATGGGTGTGAATTTTGGTGCTTATGGGCATGCATCAGTGGAAGCCTTGTGGCATTTATTTAGTGTATTAAGTGTGGATATTATGGACATGGTAATCTGAATGGGCCTTTTCTTAAGGGTTGTTCAAGTTAGGAACATCCTTTCATATGACTCCTCATAGGGAGTGATTTTAAAATACAAAATATATGATGGTCATGATGCTTCCCTATGAGATGACTTAATGGAAAGAATCAAAGGATGAGGAAAAGTAAAAATGAAGCTCATGGGTGGAAGGATTAAAACATTCCATGGTATTCTACACATCCTAATATTGGACAAAATTTTAGTTTCTATAAGCAAGGGCAACAATGTAGGTGTAAAAATAATGTTTGAAATGGATATTTATGGGATGGTTCCAGGATAAATGGTATTATTGATGGATGTTCATATTGGACCTCCGTATAAGTTGTTGGGAAGCATTGTTAGTGATGGGTGCAACAATTTCATTGTTCTTAAGAGTGGACATGAAAGAGAAAATAATTATAGTTTATGGAGAAAAGACTATGTTGTGACATCAAAGAATGGGACATGTTGGTGAGAAGGGCCTTTGAATTCTACATGGTAATGATATGGTAGAAAGTATGTCTAATTTCTCTCTAGATTTCAATTTCTGTGAACATTATTTACATGGGAAGTAGAATTGGTCAAGACTCCTTTGGTGCTACCAGGGTAGAGGGAATATTAAGTTGGTGCAAAATGATGTTGTTGGACCTATGTTGGTTCCATCACTGGGTAAATATATGAAATATGTCTCATTTTTAGTTGACTTCCCAAAGAATACATGGATTTATTTCCTTATAAAGAAATCTAAAATCTTTGGCAAATTTAAAGAGTTTTAGGATCTTATGGGAAAAAAAGAGAAGAAAATTAAGGTGTCAAGAGTAGATAATGGTGGAGAATTATTGATGAGCACTAGTATTGAAGCAAGAATGTTGCAATTCTTGGGGCTACCAACTTTAATTTATCAACCTAGGGTTCATACAAACTTGGAGGTGACAGTGATGTATACACAAGCAGATGCGATGGGTCCACTCTTTGCCACTGCTAAGCTGGAAATAGACCACTATGGTTTCTCAAACCAAGCTTCTATTGATTCATAAGAAGCTTGATTACCAATGAGGAAAAGGGAAATTTGCACTAACTGAAATCTTGTCTACTATAGTAAGGAAAGACTGGAATCAAATGCTCAAACACACCATTCATCTAACTAACTGCTAAGAGGCTTTGCTTCAAAATAATGATAGATTAACATGTGTGTAATCCTACTGTCCTAGGAATGTAATCTAAAATAACCAAACATTATACTATTGTGCATGTAAATGAACACAACAACTCCTTTTTCCTTTTTGTCCTTTTTGTGTGAAAATATGAATGCTAAATACTCTTGGTGATGTGGCAGGTGGGTTAGAGATGGTGGTGAAAGGTCATATGGCTTTGGAGGCAAGTAGGGGTCTTCTCCTATCTTCTTGGATGCTTTTTCCATAATTCAACCTCAAAACAAGCCACGACAAGTCGTCCTACAGAATGTCCTAATGCTTCCTACAAGATGTCCTAATGCTCCTACAGGATCCCCTGTACTCCTACAGGATCCGACCAAGAGAAATAGGAATGATTTGGAAGGTGGTGTAGGGATTAGGGAAGGTGAATCTTGGGAGAAATAAGGAAAGGGACTGGCTAGGACTTCTTCAGAGCTCAAAACAAAGTTTATAATATGGTTGGATTTGCTCAACAAATCTGGAAAGTTGTTCTTATGGAAGGATGAATTGTTTGAGGGATGTAGTGGAAAAAGTGATGATCATGGATGGGTGAGGTCAGGATGGGGTTGTTGGTCATGAGATCACCCTACACTGTTGGAACTCCTACACTGCATCAATCACTTGCATTTATCCATGAATTATGTCAAACAAGAAATATTTTCAATCAACTAAAGAAAATAGAATTTCATTACCTAGTTTCCTAGTTCATGCATGGAAATACTTGCAGAATAATGTGAAACACTATGATATCGAATACAAGGTTGAAGAAATCAGAAATGAAAATTGAATCCTATCCTTGGAAACTAAAAATATGTTTGCCTAAGTAGCAGAAAACCCTAAATTCCATGAGAAATTAGAATTCTATCTTTTTGGGCTGCATAGGAGTTCTTTCCTCAAACCATGGTCCCTAAAGGAATGAGTGAGGCCAAATCCACCTAATAACATATTTTTGGTATTTATTTATCTTTCTAAGCTACTGCTAAATTAAGGCACAAATGGAAGCAAACTAATCCAAACTCACAACTACTTGAAATGAAATAATGCTAAAACCAATTCAACCATTAATCTATGAAATCAACTAAGCATACAAATACAAGAAGACGAGCCTTTGCTGGTAGGGTTGGGCCCTAAACCAAGAGCTTTAGCCCTCTGAATCAAATTAGTGCTGGATCAAGGAAATCTTCATTCTCATTGACATAACAATGTCTTCCACAAGTCTTGAACTCGAAAATGCTTAGTGCTCTTACATAAAAAATTTGAATCCTAATGAGGCTCTAGGCATCCTTATTTATACAATTGAAGTCTCCAATGACTTCCTTAAATATAGGGAGGCTTGGCTCCCAAACTCAAGATGAACTGGCTCTTTAACTGTCACTAGCTCGACTGCCTTTTGATCCTCATGACTTAGCTGCTTACAACTCCGATCTAGTGTGATTTAATGGAGGAATATTCAAATGAGTGAGGATTAAATGAGGAGGATCTATCTCCTACAATCTCTCCTTCTTGTATCATTCAAGTTTCTTCCCTTAATTAGCCAAAATTTCCATGATTTTCTCTCAAAAACCTGCAATCAATGCACATTAGTCCACTAGACATAACATCTTACTTTTACTCATCTCATTAAGCAAAATATGATTAAAATATGTAAGGAATTATGAGAACAGTTGATTTAAATAAACTTGGAGGTGTATTAAGGTCCATATAGTTACCCAATGATGAGGCTCATCATCACCCCCCTACTTAAGGTGTTGCTCATCCTCTGAGAAACTCAACTATATCCATGTCCTTTATTGCTCTAGTAGCCTCCCCGACATCCCATGCTTCTGTTGTAGTTTCCTCTTCCCATGAATAGAATCCTGCCTTCATCTCTATTTCTTCCCACTTCTTTATTTCTTCCTCTTCCTTCCTTCCTTGCAACATTCCTAAGAGAAGTGGTGGACTTAGTCTCAAGCCAATCTAATTGACTTTGAGTCTTTGTAGAGCTTGCTTGTACATGGGTGTCCTGTTTAGTGCCTCTCTCATTCTCTTAAGAGAATGATATTCTTCGATTTTCAAGCTATAGGGCAAGGTGTTCCATATCCTTTGGAAAGCTTACATGTTGTCATCTCCTAACAACCTAAACATTTCTTCAAAGTGTGTGACTGCTTTCTCTTGGGATGCAAGGTACCTAGGTGCAAGCTTAGGATCATTTTCAATCAGGTTGTGGGTGATGATGACAACCATTGGGTTAGATTTCTCAGCTCTTATCATGAGGGGTTTTGTCTCTTCTATTGCCATTACCTTCTCCATATTTGCAACTCTTGCATCCTCAAGATTCATCCATGATGCTAAGGCCATCAATTGCAAGTCCCCTAGTTTTGAATTTGGGTCCCACACATTCAAATCTGTCAAGGCCAAGTTGTGTAGGTAAAACTCATACATTTTAGCTCTATCCTCCAAGGTGCTTTAATCACAAAGATAAATGAATTGTCTATAGCCTTGGAAGGGCATAGTGCCTCTCTGTTCTAAAGTCTTAATTTGGAGTTGTAGCCACTGATCCTTAAGATACAAGGCATAAGCTTTTGCTGGCATCCTGTATTGGATTGCCTCTAAGGATAAACTAACCATAGCTGCCAACTAGATTTCCATTTCTTGTAATTGTCCCCTTAGTCATGCATTCTCTGCTTCCAACTGAGCTTTCATCATTGCCTCTCTGTCCCTTATGTTGCTTAGTTCTCTGCCCATCTCCTTTACTTTCTCCTCCATGTGGCCCACATCCTCCACTCCTTTGGACTTGGCAATTTTCATCCACCTGTGTTCTTTCCCTTTCTTTATCAAGCTCAAAGAATAAGGGGATGGAAAATTTCTGTGGGATGACCCTGCCCTCTTCAATGAACCTGTAGCAAGAGTCGAGGCTGGGTTGAGGACTAGGTTCTCTCTTTTATGGGTCTTCCTTCTTTGTTTCTTGCTGAGTGATACGTTCATGGTCCATTTTTTGAGTTTCCTGTAGGTTTAGCGGAGTTTCCTATAGGATGGCCTCTACTTCCTATAGGTCCTTCTGTGTCTCTTATAGGAGACCATTTCCCTTTTATGAGACAGACCTGGTGACAGGCCTCCTAACATAAGTCATGGGAGATTTGGGAGAGACTTGTCCTGATGATCCTTCTCCCCATTTTTTCTCAAGAGGAGCTACCTTTTCTTGCTGCTTGGGTGAGTTTCCAATGATAATAGGAATTTTTGTGGGTGTTTGAGGTCTTCCTTGCTTGAACCTTGTGATTTTTCTTTTCCTAAAGTACAATGGAATTTGTCTCTATTGGGAACAGGATCCCCCACAGATAGTTTCGGGGCTAAAAGCCCATGTTTTGGGTCAATTTTGTAATAAAGTGGTAAAGTATCTACATTTGGTGGTTGCGGAGCACGAAGGTGTCAAGAGTCATAAAGGGTTGTCTACCCTTATGTTGTAAAATGTAAATCCGACTGTAAAGATCCACCCATGGTTCGCGGACCATGGGATTATATAAAAAGGAGCTAAGTAAGTAAGCTCTAAGTAGTCTTGAAGGAAGTGGTAGACAAGTCTTGGATTCTTGGTAGAGAAGTCTAAGTGTTTCAGGTCTTAGCATAGGTAGAGGGTTTGCAGCGAAGTGTGCAAAGGCCTATAGTGGAAGTCTACAACTGACTACATGGACCCCTGCAGCTGTGTGCACAGGGTGGATAGGGTCTGTATTAATATGAAGTTATCAATAAAAATAAGTGTTCTACAAATTCTGTGTATTTATTTCTTGTTAATGCATCTGGTTATATTGTGTTTTGGGTTTAATTTACAATGTTTATGTGATGCACGCATATATGTGATTATATTGGTTAATTGAATGCAAGTAAGAATATCAGTTTACGTGGTGCTAACTGTGGTTGATTGGTAAAATAAGTAAACCACTTAAGATAACTTGGAAACCTATACGATGCGTTGTCATTGCAGCGTGAAAGTACCTAGACCACGGGTTAAGGTTGCGCGTAGGTCAATCGTACACCTTGACGGAGGTTCTGAAGGGTGGAATAAAGGGAAGACTGATAGAGCCCTAAGGCTTAGTGACCTGCGTGAAAGTAGGAACAGAGGGTATAAACTAACATCACGACCATCTCAGGGTGCAAAAAATTGGTTCCAACATCCCCCCATACTACTTCGGATGAGACTTCGGTCCGGACTCCACGGGCTGATGTCGAAAGGGCCAGTAGTGTAGGGATTTGTTTGGCTAACTAACGCTGAACCTGAGTCAGGCCCAATGAAGATAGCAAATGGTTTCGTTGTCGGGACTAGAATCTGCATAAGAGATGTGTCATGTTGTATCACTGGAATCCAACTAAGAAAGAGGTCGAAGCTTGGTTGGATAGGAAGATCCATGAATTCGCTGCGTAGGAGAACAGAAATCCATAGCTGACAAAGGAATATTGGCTAGACAGGTACTTATATAAATAAATTCACGAGATCTTTTTCTGTTCCTTTCAAGTTGAGTTATACGAGTGGATCGCGAAGCGAGTAGATACCCAAGGAAGGTGGAAACTTGATGGTCCTATTGTCTGGACCCTAGAGTTAGTACAGAGACTGGAAGCCTCTGAGGGTAAGGTTTCCCGTGCTGTCAATCATTGGCTCAATTGCCTCATAGGAGGATTTGTGACTGAATTCGCGGTCAATACCTCAATTAGTTACAGCAAGGCAGAGTGGTGCTTTTTCGCGAAGTAAGTACTTGAAGTCTTTAAATACCTAGATTAAGATGTTATTGTGAGAAAAATGGGTTATGCATCTACCTTGATGTTCAGAGCTATGCGAAGTGGAAAGACTTATAAGAATGAAGGAAGAAAGGGTCTTGAATATATCCCACTGATCTCACTATCATTGGGTGACAAAGAGGGAGTAGTGCAGGCTTCTCTGTGAAGTGCAGTTCAGTTAATAAGACAGGGATTCCCACGATTGCCACCTCCACCTACACCACCTCCAACTTCACCACTGTCACTTGTGACTTCACCCTTACCACCACCACCTCCACCGCTGTTCAACATGGAAAATTCAGTGAAGTTGCCTTTGTTTAAAGGCTTGGGAAATGAGGATCCATACCAGTTTTGGTTCTTCATGAAAGATGTATGGGAAGCTCAGGGTGTCACGAATGATCAAATGAAGAAGGAAACTTTAGTTAGTGCTTTGTAGGATCGTAGCTAACTTGGTACATCAAATACTCTAATGATAACCCCAACGCTGGGTTGGTAGAGATCTAGATCCAACTAAATAAAGAGTTCAGTAGGTCTAAATATGAGGCACAGTTGATTGTGGGTTTCAAGGAAATGGCGATGAAACTAGGTGAGACACCTTGGGAATTGGATCAGAGGTCGAAGTGTAAAATCCAAGAAGCTAATGTGAACTTAACAGATGGGCAGCACTGCGAATGGTTTGTGGCTTCATTCCTGCAACACCTAAGGGTTGCAATATCACAACAGAAGATTACGACTCAGGCGAAGGCCTTGGATATTGCAATGAGACTGCATGAAAAACCAATGCGAGACCCGAACCTAGGGTTGAATATATCCATGCATAGTTGCAAAATATTTGCCTTGAAATTAAAAGTTTGAAGCAGGACAAAACAGTTGACCAGAGGTGCACAAAGAGGTATGGTGCTTGAAATGTAAAGGTTAGGTGCATGACAAAGACCATTGCCTAGTATTTGCAAACTATATTGTAAGAGGATGACCGATGCCTTTGAGGCTGGAAGCCTAAGCAAGACAGAGCGTGGGGCCTACTATGGTGTGCTATATGTTAGGTAGTAGGAAAAAATATAACTGATAACTATCATTTGCTGTAGAAGTTTGTACAAACACAGCAACAACTGTTATGCAGGTTGATAGGGCATAATGAGCACAACTGCCAAAGTTACGAATTGATGATGGAAAAAACACCTGCCTATAGGGTTCAGGTAGAAACATGGTCCCCTGACCAGAGTGCTGGGATGGTGCAAATAGGCTATCAGGGGTGTGGACAAGGCCGAGGCGGAGAGAAGTCGGGGACAGCTAATCTACTACAACTGTGGAGGACCAGGACACTATACCTGTGAATTTACTAACCCAACGCATCCATCGTACAAATATTGTACTCAGTTTGATCATGAGATAGAGGATTGTCCTACGCTGATAGCAAGAATACATGAAAAAGGGTTGCTCCACCTTAACCAACTTAGAACCTGCAGATGATGAGGTCTGAGCCTCACGAAGAGGATCTGAATGTGAATATAGTGCTTCGAAGTGGAAGTACAATGGGTGATGATAAGGGGAAACAACCTAAAGACAATGCATGGGTTCAAAAAGCTCCAATGAAGGAGGCTAAATTTTATTTGGAGCACGCACACGAAGCGTTCATGGAAGCAAAAAAGAGCTCCGTTGAGGCCTCTACCTCAGGGAGCAGGGCTAACCTTGATCAGGAAATGGACCCTTCTATGTTTGCAACCTTTCTAGAGACCTACAAGAAGCTATTACATGATGGAAATGTTATGAAGGGTTTACGTAATCTTATAAATAGATGCGCTAGAAACACTCTAGGTGAACCATGCATTGTATGGAAGATTGGTAAGAATAAAGCAAGGACAGGTCGTGAGATGAGATTGACTGAATAGATAGGAGAATATGAAATGGATCAAGTTATTTTGGATATGGGGTTAGACACGAATGTTCTACCAAAGTAAACTTGGGAGTGGATGGGAAGACCCACATTGTAGTGGTCTCCGATTTAGTTAAAGATGGAAAATCAGTAGAAGATCATCCCCATAGGACGGCTATAAGGAGTAACTGTAGATATTGAAGGTGTGAGCGCATTGGTTGACTTTGAAGTAATAGAAATTTTGGATGACAGCAACCCCTACCCTACACTACTTGGCATTGATTGGGCTACTGACATGAACGGGGTAATCAACCTAAAGGAGTGAAAGATGATATTTGAAAAGAGATCGCTTCACATAATAGTACCTCTAGATCTTGCTGAAGGATCGCACTATACTAAACCAGTCCACGATTATGAGAGTGATGACGATTTGGACTACATATATAAAATAACATCGCGAGACCAAGATTGGGTGAATTCGACAGTGAATGGATGAATTACATGGGAATGTGAGAGTTCCTACACCTTAGAATCTGATGAAGAATTAGAGTGCTAGCAGAATCGACTACTTGAAGTAACCACACTGACTTGCAACATGATGACCGGGTCACTGCACTGTGTATCATTGGAGGTAAGAAGTCTACCCACTTACGATGGTTTGAATGATGTAGATGTATTTTTGGATCCATTTGAGAGGGAAGTACCATAGAAGCAATGCTTCGAGGCTTTGGACTGGGCATTGTGCGCTACACCCGCAAGATGGTGTGGTACACACAAGGGTAGATTTGATGATTAGCACTAGTGTAGAATGATGATGAGAACACGCTTTGGGAAGTCAAAGGTACGAATGATAGACAAATATTATGGGAAGGATGATCCGCACACACACTTGGCCAAATGGGCTAAGGCTTATGGAGTGAATCCCCAACTTGAATGGGTGCACTTGTTTTGTCACACCTTGGATGTCATCCCGATAAACTGGTACTTGGAGACAGAGCTCCGCCATGGCATAGGTGAATGGGATATTCTATGCGAAGGGTTCATAATGATGTTAAGCTTTGAAGACGGGTTTGACTGTATTGACAAAGCACTACAAGAAGATAAAGAAACAGTCTTTAGGATACTGCAAGACCCTTTGGATTTGATGCAACCCGATTGGGCTACTCAGCTGAGCCACACGCTTGAATGCTATAATGTGACTGCTGAAGAAGAAGATGAGGATTTGCGAAAGATTAAGATCCTTAAAACAGAGGGTCACTACAAGGTCGAGGGATAGTAGATTGAGAATCCTGATATAACCGCGCCAGTGAAAACGAAATAGGTAAATATTGGTATGGAGGCGGAGCCCAAATTCGTGAAGTTTGGAGATTACTGGGATGATGCGATGGCAGATAAGGTCACTAAATTGCTCCACGAATACCAAGATTTGTTCCCTACCAAGTTTACATAACTAAAGGGGATAATAACAGACCTGGGCATTATGAAGATCACGTTAAAACCTGACACAAAGATGGTTAAGCAAAGACCTTACCATCTCAATCCAAAGTATAAGGAGAAGGTTCACTTAGATCTAGACAAGATGCTCGCGGTAGGCATCATTGAGCCCGTAGAAGAATCTGATTGGGTAAGCCCAATGGTGGTACAAGAAAAGAAGAAGAAGGATGAAATAAAGATATGCATATATCTCAAGAAGTTGAATGACGCTTGCGTACATGATCCTTTCTTGACTCCATTCACCGATGAGGTATTGGATAATCTAGGTGGCCAAGAAGCATACTCCTTCATTGATGGGTTCTCTGGGTACCATTAGATTAAAATCATGATGGAGGATAGAAGCAAGATAAACTTCAAAGCTAAATGGGGATGTTTTCAGTAAACTGTAATGCCTTTCGGATTGAAGAATGTGCCTGTGATTTTTTCAAACGTAGCCATTGCTGCATTCAAAGAATTTGTTGGGTCCCTATAATACTAGTGATTACCCCATTACTATTGTAGTTGTACCCCTTATTAATATTGTTGTGCCACTATTGTCCCCATATTATTATTACTGTGCCCCATAGAATCCCTCTATTGTTATTTTTGTGGCTTTATATTATTATTTTTAGGTCGGTTGGGTTATATTATGACTCCTTAGACGCCTATATATAGAAAGGAGGTTTTGTCATTTGAATCATGGAATAATTTTTCATTTATGTAATGTAAAGGAGGTTGCCCCCTCGAAGAGGCTGAATCTTAAGGCGTTGATCTATCTTTTCTATCTTTTTCTTGAACTAGTTTCATAACATTTGGTATCAGAGTCAGGCTCTAGGGTTTTGCTGCTCCAAATAGGTCATCGTGGAATTTTCGCTATAACTTTTTTTCTGTGACGTTTCAGAAGTGAAAAAAAACCCATTTGAGACGAAATCACACTGAAACTTGGGTCCAAATTTCAGAGCTTGTCGTGATATATTTGTGGAGATATGATCTGAGGAAGTTGGTCTTTTTGCAGACTCCTGAATTACATTCCAAATAGGTGACCTGGGGAAAATCATCATAACTTTCTCTTTGAGCATCGGATTGAAATTTTGTAA
>APFE030929913.1:188060-225388 GCA_000404065.3 Pinus taeda
CTCAAATGTTGAGGACAACACTTTTTTGAAGGAGAGGGGCATGTTAGGTCCCTATAATAGTAGTGATTACTCCATTATTATTGTAGTTGTATCCCTTATTAATATTGTTGTGCCCCTATTGTCCCCATATTGTTATTACTGTGCCCCATAGAATCCCTCTATTGTTATTTTTGTGCCTTTATATTATTATTTTTAGGTTGGCTAGGTTATATTGTGACTCCTTAGACTCCTATATATAGAAAGGAGGTTTTGTCATTTGAATCATGGAAGAATTTTTCATTTATGTAATGCAAAGGCGGTTGCCCCCTCGAAGAGGTTGAATTTTAAGGTGTTGATCTATCTTTTCTATCTTTTTCTTGAACTGGTTTCATAACAGAATTCATTCATAAGTTTCTCAAGTTGTACTTTGATGATTGGACTGTGTTTGGGTTGGTAAAGCACCATGTGGCAAGTTTGTGCCTGATGCTAGATGCTTGTCGAAGGTACCAGATTGCGTTCAATCTAAATAAATTCCTATTTTGTCTTCCTTTTGGGACTTTGCTAGGTCATGTGGTTTGTAGACAGGGAATGATGGTAGATCCCATGAATATTGTAGTGATACTTAACTTGGAGGTTCCGAGAAGTGTAAAACAGTTGCACACAACTTTAGGACATACTGGGTATTACATGAATTTTATCAAGGGCTATGTCCAGATCACTGCACCTATGGAGAAGTTGTTGAAAAAGAATGTCACATTCTGTTGGAATGAAGACTGTAACAAAAGCTTGGATGTATTGAAAGAAAAAATGGTCACCATGCTGATTTTAGTCTTCCCAGATTGCAAGAAGGAGTTTCATGTACATGTAGATGCATCATGTATAGCACTAGGAGTAATACTGACACAAGCTAGTGGAGGAGAATTGGACCATCCTATAGCATTCACAAGCATGAGGTTATCCAAGACTGAGAAGAACTATTCCACCATCGAGCGTGAAGGGTTAGCTAGGGTATACGAGCTCCAAAAGTTTAGACATTATTTGTTGGGTGAACATTTTAAGATGTATACAGATCATTCCGCGTTGAAATACCTGGTCAATAAGCCTATGTTGGGGGGGATAATCTGTAGGTGGTTTTTATTGTTCTAGGAGTATGATTTTGAGGTCATTCTGAAGCCTAGATGACTGAACGCGGGACTAGACCATCTATCGCACAACGAAATGGGGGAAGAGCCCACTATTTTGGAGGAGGGATTGCCTGATGCACAACTATTTGGGGTGCATGTCATGGATGGTCACTTTGAAGATATCATACACTTCCTAACGACAGGAACCACCCCGGAAAGCTACACTGTCCAATAGAAGAAGGATTTAGTGGTGCATGCAACAGACTTTTCTGTCATTGTCGGGCATCTATACAAAATGTGGTATGATGAAGCATTATGATGATATGTACCAGAGTTTGAAAGGATCAGTATCCTTGTAGATGCTCATGGGGGTGCCGTAGGAGGCCATTATGCAGGAAGAGCAACTGTGCAAAAGATTATACATGGAGGGTTATGGTGGCTAACCCTCCATCATGATTCAAAAGCTTAATGAAAGGCATGTGATGTGTGTTAAAGGACTGGCAGGCCATAGCAAAGGGATGAGCTACCTCTGAACCCATAGATGACATTACAACCTTTCATGAAATGGGTGATAGATTTTGTGGGACCCATTCATCCCCAAGGAAAGAAGACGAGAGCGTGGTACATTATCACCGTGACTGAGTATTTGACTCAATGGGCGGAGGCACAGGTTGTGAAGGATTGCACAGGGACGACTGCTGCGAAGTTCCTCTTTGAGTATGTACTGACGCGATTTGGGTGCCCAAAGATTCTGATGAGCGATCATGGTACGCACTTTCTGAACAAGATGATCAACACGCTGATGGAGCAATTTCAGGTATATCACCAGAAAATCACGCCTTATCACCCACAGGCTAACGAGACGATGGAAGCATTCAATAAGGCACTAGAGAACACACTAACCAAGGTTTGCAACACTCAATGAAGTGATTGGGACCTACACATACTCACAGTACTATGGGCCTATTGGACGACATGCAAAAACTTAACTGGACACACACCCTTTAGGCTTGTATATGGTGTTGAAGTAGTGATGCCCATGGAATACATTGTGCCTAGTTTGTACATAGTGGCACTCATGGGTATGACGGATCACGGAGCCCTGGAAGAGAGGTTTGTGCAGATGGCTGAGCTTGAGGAAGAGAGATTTCTAGATGGATTTCACTAACAGGTCCAAAAGCAACGTGAAAAAGCATGGCATGATCGACACATTAAGTTGCGCACCCTTAAGGTAAATGATCTAGTTTTGTTATATGACAACAAGTTTGATAAAATTCTAGGGAAATTTAGAATGCACTGGTTAGGGCCCTATGTCATTAAGGAGATTATCGATTGTGGAGCAGTTCAGTTGGTTAAACTAAATGGAAATCCCTTCCCAGAAAAGGTGAATGGTAGTCGATTGAAGCCATACATTGGTGATTCGGCTAGGTGACTATATGAGGGTAGCATAGTCTTAGCACTCCAGGAAGCTGAAAGGAGGTGCAGGACTATAAACTACACTGCCGGGTTGGGGAACTGAGTGGTTGGAGGACTGTACGGGACGAAGAAATGTCACAAGGTTTGCAATAGTACGAAGAGAGTTGCACTACCTAGGGAGAAATCATGCAGGTGAGCTGGAAAGTGACATTAAAGTGACTATTCATGATTTGACGGTAAAAATGCGGCCAAATGGAGTGGGCGGCTTGCATTTAAGAAAAACTTTATGGGTAATATCCTTGGAAATCTGCCGCAAATTAGGCATTAATGCACTAAATGTGGGGGGAACGATCGGGTTTGAATTCAAAATGCCCTATAAATTATAGGTGGCTGCCCAAAAAAAAAACTTGGCATTTTGAGAATTGAGTTGTTGAGCTCTTAGGTGCGCATGAACTATGAATTCGTTGAAGCTTTGATAGTGAGTTCGACGTTTGAAGGGGGTTGTGCCAGAAGTTGTTATGGAGGTAGAGGAAGCTGCTCCAAAGGTTGTCGAGGTATTAGCTAAAGTTCCCAAATCACCACGGACACCTAGATCGAATCCCACCCCAACCAAGGAGAGTGCGAAGGACAAAAAGGCCAAGCAGGCTGCGATACTAGTGTGCGCATCGCCAAGAAGAAACCCACCGAAGGACAAGCCCATCGCACAGGAAAAGGGCAAAGCCATTAACCTGGAGCTGGAGGAGGAAGAAACTGAAGACATCATGATGGATGATGAGGACCTAGGGATAGAAGTGGAGGAAGTTGAGGTCCAGGGTGCTGACCCTATCACTATTGCTTGAGTATGTCCTTGTGTGATCGAGAAATCATCTCTATGTACATCATCTTTATTGACAAAACATAATGTAGCGGCCTACACCATCTTGACACTGGGGCCCCGAGAAGTAGTCCCTCTTGGACGAACTTCATTAGCAATGACTTATGTTTTCCTGTGCTGATGATTGTTATGTTCCTATTCCTTATAGTCTGTAGTTGTATTTTTTAATGTTATTTTAAAATGAAATTTAACACATCACGAAAGCAAAAAGTCTTGAAAGGGTCCTTCTTCACACTTGGACCTAGATCACTGACACATCTTCTTAGAATTTGATCTGGGCCTAGTTTTAAGAGGTTGCCCCCAATCCAAGTGAGTGGGGCACTCTTCCTCATAATGTTACTTTTTTCTTTGGAGGACAAATTTGGTGGAAACTCTGTAGACACCAAGTAATTTTCTATGTCACCAAACCATGGAGAGAGAACTGAAATGGAGAATAAGTTTTCATTCAGTAACTGATCATCAACCATTCCTTCCTCCCATGTAGGCAAAGTCAATCTGGATAAAAAATATGCAACAATTCCAAGCTTATCAATAATGGTTAGGTCAAATTGTTGTAATAAAAGTAACCATCTAATAATCTAGGCATTTACATCAAGTTTATTCATCAAGTATTCAATTGCAGCATGGTCAGTATGCACAAATGTTTGGTAACTTGTAATGTAATGCCTAAATTTGTTCAATGAATGCACAATAGCTAGGAGCTCCTTTTTAGCCACTATGTAGTTTAGTTCAACTTTTGACAAATTCTTAATAATGAAGTAAATGACATAAGGTAACTTGTCATCTATCTGGCCTAGAGATGCTCCTATGGATTTCTGAGAGGCATCAACATGTAAATGGAAAGGAAGGGCCCAATTTGGGCCTCAGATAATAGGTGAAATGGTCAACTTGTTCTTTAGGGTGTCCAAGGCCTCTTGACAACTTTCTGACCATACAAATTTAGAGTCTTTGGCCAATAACCCAAAAAAAGGAGAAGTTAACTTGCTGAAGTCTTTTATAAATATCCTATAGTATCCAGCTAAACCTAAAAAACTTCTGACATCCCTGTGATTTTGCAGAGGTGGGACCCTCTGGATAATGGCTATCTTATTTGGGTCTACCTGTAGTCCTTTCTGGGATATTTAATGACCTAGAACAATCCCTGCAATCATCAAGAACTCACATTTTTCGGGACTAAGGGACAGGTTCATTTCAATGCATTTGTTCAACACCTTACCTAAGTTGGGCAAAGCCTCCTAGAAATCACACCGATAGGGTGTAAAATCATCCATATAAATTTCTACTACATCATGGACTAGCTTGGCAAAGATACTCAGGACTGCCCTCTCGAAAGTGGTAGGGGCATTGCATAGGCCAAAATTAAGGACCCTATAAGTGAAAGTACCCAAAGGATAGGTGAAGGTGGTTTTATCCTTGTCTTCTGGGCTAATATGGATTTGATTATACCTGTTGAACCCATCTAGGAAAGAGAAAAACATTTTCCCTACCAGGCCATCTAGCACTAGGTCAATGAAAGGTAGAGGGAAATGGTCCTTCTTTGTTTCTTTGATTAAATCTTTGTAATTGACACAAATTCTCCACTTCCCATTTTTATTTGGAACCAAAACCAAATGAGAAACCCACTCATTGTCTGAGATAGGGTAAATGAATCCTACATCCAACAACTTTTGTAGTTCTTCTTTGACTATATCCTTGAGAGATGGATTCATTCTCCTTTGGGGTTTCTAGACTAGTTTGCAACCTTCTTTGATACAAATGTGGTGAGTACACACTGAGGGGTGCACTCCCTTCATTTCCTTGTAACTCCAAGCAAAGGCCTCTAGATGTTCCCTTAGCATGTTGCACAACTTTTCTTCTTGGTGTACAAAAAGAGAGGGGTTGATTTTCAAAGTTCTTTTAGGGCCGAATTCTATTATTTTGACATGGGTAGGGTTTGAATCAGCTAAGCATAGATCAATTTGATGGCTGCTCTAGGTTTCCTTTACTACTTCCTCTAAGGACAATGTGTTGGGAGTTGGACTTTGAGGTAAGTGTTTAATCACATCATCTTCATCCGGCTATCCTCCTCCCATGACATTTTCTAAGGTATAGAGTTAGGCTGAGTAGATTTCATCTTCTTCCTCCTCTTCTAGCCATAAAGGTAAGTCATGTTCTAGAGATGGATGAGTAGGAGGGTACAAGACCAACTGCTTAGACATATGCCCATTTTTGATAGTCATATTTCCAACCCTACAGCTGATGTAGGCATCAATAATGGCTAACCAAGGCCTCCCAAGTATGAGAGGATAACCAATAAGCTTGGCCTTATGTTGGAGAACTAGGAAGTCTACCAGGAGTCAATGGAGGCCATCACATCCTCAACAATCCCCTTAACAGTTATTCTAGAATGGTTTGCAAGTTGCAAGATTGTTGTGGTCTTTCTTAATGAGCCTTGGAGATTGAGCTTGAGCATCGTGTCCTTAGTCATTACATTAATGGCAACCCTAAGATCAATCAAAGTGTGTGGGACAATGGTTCCATTAATTTGCACATCTACTACAGGGCTTCCAGGGTCCAAATACTTTGGGAAAATTACCTACCCTAGCATTAATTCAGATAGTTTTACAATGACATTAATGGTAGGGGTGTCTCTTTTTTGCCTCCTTGGATGTTTGAAACACTTCTCTTTAATCAATTTGTTATAGATAGGTACATCCTTGATGGCTTGGAGAAGTGGAATTTTGACACATAGATTTTTCAATTCACCCAAAAGTTCATTCTCTTCTAGGGTATGTTGGACTAGATGAGTTAATCTCTTAGGAAAGGGTGGTGGATTCACTTTAGGTATGCTTTCCTCTCTTTCCTCCTCACTCTCCCTAGGTGGAGGTGGAGGTTGGTTGTTTGGGAATACTCTCTTAGATCTTAGGTTGATTTCTTGAATCTCCACAACATAAGTAGGATAGGATGTCTCTCCACTGTACACATGTTATGCCTATCTATTTTTCGGGTTTAGATTTGGATGGGCAGGCATCTGAGGTTGTTTAGGTGGATCAAGATGTAAAAGTTGTGGTTGAGTAGGTGGTGAAGGAAATAAAGCTGGAGCATTGTTGTATGGCAGCCTCCACCCCTGGGGCGGTGCATTCCACTGAGGCTATGGTGGAGTATATTCCTGAAATGAATAGTTGGTCGCCTGGGAATGGTATTGAGGTGCAAAAGACCAAGGAGGGGGTGTAGACCAAGAGGTATGAGTAGGGGGCCCCCAAGATGGAATGGATGTGTTATGGTTAGGGTTGTATATGCATGGGATGACCCTTGCATGCCCTACTAGTATGGACAAGGCCCATGGGGTCTCCTTTGATTTATGTAGTAGAGTTATTCAGTCACCCCTTAAGTTCTCGGATACACAACTTTTAGTCTAGGTAGAGAAGGGAACTTGTCTGTGGAGTGGTTTTCTTCACAGACCAAGAAAATTTCAATCAGTTTTAATGGACATGCATTCCTAGGGTGCCTCCTTATGCATCTAGGGAAGAATATGGCTAATGCTCTCTCTTCTTGCTCCTGCTTTCTCTTGATATGCATAGTGTCCATCCGTAGGGCAAGGGTTTGCAACATCTCACTCTTGAAATATTCCAACATATTTTCAATTTCACCTTTTATGTATGTGTTGGAAGAGCATGGGTTGGCCATTGGTTGACTACCCTACCCTTTTTCCTAGTTTCCCTAGAATTATTCCTAAAGACAATCTTGATATCTTCATAGGGTAGTGGGTAGATGTCCCCTCCTACTAGCAGATTTAGAGTATCCAAAAGATCTTCCCTTACCCCTTGAAGTAGGGCTAGCTTCAGTGGCGTAGGATTAAGTGTGCACCTAGCCCTTTTGTAGCTAAGTTGGAATATTTCTTGATAATCCTCTAGGGATTCATCATGCCCCAAGGTCATCCTAAAAATTTCCTCTTTAGTGTCTTTGGACCTACAGGAAAGACTGAAATCAAATGCTGAAACACACCATTCATCTAACTAACTGCTAAGAGGCTTTGCTTCAAAAGAATGATAAGTAAACATGTGTGTAATCCTACTATCCTAGGAATGCAATCTGAAATAACCAAACATTCTACTGTTGTGCGTGTAAATGAACACAATAACTCTTTTTTCCTTTTTGTCCTTTTTGTGTGAAAATGTGAATGCTAAATACTCTTGGTGATGTGGAAGGTGGGTTAGAGATGGTGGTGAAAGGTCATATGGATTGGGAGGAAAGTAGGGGTCTTCTCCTATATTCTTGGATGATCTTTCCACAATTTGGCCTCAAAACATGCCACTATAGGTCATCCTACAGGATGTCCTAATGCTTCCTACAAGATGTCCTAAAGCTCCTACATGATCCCCTGTATTCCTATAGGATCTGGCCAAGAGAAATAGGAGTGAAATGGAAGGTGGTTTAGGGCTTAGGGAAGGTGAATGATGGGATAAATAAGGCAAGGGAGTGGCTAGGACTTCTTTAGAGCTCAAAACAAAGTTTTTAAGATGGTTGGATTTTCTCAACAAATCTGGAAATTTGTTCTTATGGAGGGATGAATTTTTTTAGGGATGTAGTGGAAAAAGTGATGAACATGGATGGATGAGGTTATAATGGGGTTGTTGGTCATGAGATCTCCCTTCACTATTGGAAATCTTGCACTGCATCAATCACTAGCATTTATCCATGAATCATGTCAAACAAGAAATATTTTCAATCAACTAAAGAAAACAAAATTGCATTACCTAGTTGCCTATTTCATGCATGGAAATACTTGAAGAATAATGTGAAACACTATGAGATCTAATACAAGCCTGAAAACATTAGAAATGATAATTGAATCCTATCCTTGGAAATTAAAAGGTGTTGGCCTAAGTAGTAGAAAACCCTAAATTCCATGAGAAATTAGAATTCTATCTTCTTGGGCTGCATAGGAGTTCTTTAATCAAACCATGGTCCCTTAAGAGGAGTGAGCAAAAATATACATCCATAAGCTTTTTGGTATTTCTTTATCTTTCTAAGAAACTGCTAAAGTAAGGCACGAATAGAAACAAACTAATCCAAATTCACAATTACTTGCAATGAAATAATGCTAAAACTAATTCAACCATTAATCTATGAAATCAACTAAGCATACAAATACAAGAAGAGGATCCTTTGCTACTAGGGTTGGGCCCTAACCCAAGAGCTTCATCCCCCTTAGTCAACTCAGTGATGGATCAAGGAAATGCTCATTCTCGTTGACATATCAGAAAAATTACATAACAATGCCTTCCACATGTCTTGAACTTGAAAATGCTCAGTGCTCTTACATAACAAATCTAAATCCTAATGAGGCTCTAGGCCTCCTTATTTATACATCTAAAGTTTCTAATGACTTCCTTAAATCTAGTGGGGCTTGGCTCCCAAACTCAAGATGAAATGGCACTTTAACTATCACTGGCTTGGCTATCTTTTGATCTTCATGACTTGGCTACTTACAACTCTGATATAGTATGATTTGATGGAGGAATATTCTAATGAGTGAGGATTAAATAAGGAGGATCTATCTCCTACAATTTATCCTCCTTGTTGCATTCGAGTTTCTGCCATTAATTAGCCAAAATTGTCATGATTTGCTCTCAAAAACCTGCAATCAATGCACATTAGTCCAATAGACATAACATCTTACTTTTACTCATCTTAGTAAGCAAAATATGATTAAAATATGTAAGGAATTATAAGAGTTGATTTAAATAATCTTGGATATGTATTAAGGTCCATATAGTTACCCAATGATGAGGCTCATCAATTATGTGGAAATGAATTCAAATAGCTATCTAAGAAGTGAATTATAGCAAGGTATTAGGGTAATTCATACACACCTTAATAGAATGGAGTTGTAGAAAGGATGAATAATATGTTGATGGTGAAAGAAAGGAGCATGCTTAGTGGTGTGGGGTTAGGACAAGAATTATGGCTAGAGGTAGTGGATACTTTGTGTTACTTGGTATATATTTCACTCTCATTAGTGTTAGATCATAATAATCTACAAAGTATCTATATGTTATAAAACATCCCTTAAAATTCTCAACTTATTTGGTTGTGATGCTAATGTAAACATTTTAGAGGATAATAGGGGTAAGATAGATAAGAAATTTGAAAAGAGTATTTTTATTGGATATAAAATAGTTTGAAAAGTTGTAAGGTATAGAACCTAGAAACTAAGAAAGTTGTGTATACTTGAGATGTAGTGTTTAGAAAAATCAAGGATATTGTTAAAGAAGAAGTCCTACCAAGGGAAAAAGAAGCAGAGAATATAGATTCAAATTAAAGGATGATGAATTAAACTTTATAGATTAACATGGATAAGAATAAAAATAACCACACACTGTGTTATTGAGGAGATAAATTTGGAAGAAAAGGTATCCAAAAGGGTATACTCCAGTTGATTTACAATTGAAATATTGATTTGTCTATTACTAGTGATGATCCTAGAAATATTAGGGAGGTTGTGGATTAATAGGATAGAAAAATCTAGAAAAAGCTCATGGTTGAAGAAATGGATGGTTTAGACAAAAATGAGGCTTGAGATCTAGTGAAGTTATTAATTGGAAGCTCATTGGTAACAAATACATGTTTAAAACCCGGATGCGGGTGCCAACGTGATAGATGGAGGCCATGTGCCTGCCACGAGGAGAGCTCCGCGAGCCGGCACGCTGGAGATGTGAGATGAAGCTCATTAAGGCAGCATTGAATGGCATTCAATGCCATTTACGCCGATCGCTGGCCCAAGGAGTTAACAAAGGTTTCAGAATTATGAACAGGCGCGGAATATTTGTGAAGGATTGCCTGTCTGAACAGGCGTGGAACTGCAACCCAATTCTGCATCAGAATGTCTGTCTGGTGAGGAAGGAGGAGGGTGCTGGAGTGGGTAGGCCTCTGCGCAAACCCAGACACTGTGCAGGAACAAAGAATTACTCAGGGCATCGAAGGAAGATTGTGGCCGGGGTTAACCAGTTGGACTGCTCCCTCCAAATTCTACATCTCTCGGCAGCAAGAAAACTCAAATTCCCCACGTCTGCGGTGAAAAAGGAAGAGCTCAAGGCAATGGGTCAGCTGTTGAAGGCTACGGAGCATCATAAATTCAAGATGGCTCCTCGGCAACGCGCCACGTCCCGCCATGGGAGGAATTACGGACAGAGGGGACAATTTGGAGGAAGGGGAGCTCAAAGCCCGCGACATGTCTCCCCACTTGCTTTTGCCTCGCCACGCTCACCAGAGTCAGAGGATTCCGGGCATGATATTAGCAACACTGTGTAAACGGTCAAGTTTAAATACCATCGCCGAACCAACAGGCCTGTTGTCTCAACGTTGATTACAGTTTTCTTCTCTGAAGAAGACGAGGAGGAAGACAGTGGGAAGGAGGTTTCCGAGGAAAAGGAGCCCAGATCAAATAACTCCTCTCAGAGCAGGGGCAAGGACGACAGTTCATACCTCCCCTCCTCTCAGAGCAGGCTTGAAGAGGAGAGTACTGGTGTTCACTCGGACGAGCAGAACGAGGTTCTCAGAGAAATCGACAGCATAATGGACATGGAGGTTACTAAAATGGCTCAGCAATAGCAGGAGAAGCCCTAGGCAATGGAAGCTCCAAGGAAAGGCAAGGAGCCGGACCGTGTTTTTGGTAATATTCTATACTTAAAGCTTCCACCTGGGATTCATCATCCTGAGGACATCCTGGATGGCATGGAAGTGACTTGGGAGCCAGATCCGGAACGTGAAGCACCAGAATGGGAGGCTGAGCAGCGGGCTGCAGAGGACCAGGCGGAAGGCTCCAAACACTCAACTGACACTCCAGGAAAGGCGGGTAAGGACTAAGACTCTGGGTCTGAGGTTTATGCCTATGTTTTTTGATATGTTTTCGCTACAAGTGCTCTGTTCGAGAGTGGCTATCAGTGTTCAGCTCCCATGGTGACGTGGTCTTCGGCTAGCAACCCTTCTAGACATGCAGACACCTATGCTCTGCTCCTTTTTGGACATGCTTTTGTTTTTGGCAAAATTCCAAGCCTGTCATGTTTAAATTTCTAGCTTGGAAATGTTCATTTGGGGATAGCTTTCATGTAATCATCAATTACTGTCTTGAACAACTTAAATGTTGCTATCAGGTCCCTCATTTTGAGCAGGACAGATTTTGTTTTGAGAAACTTGACAGAGAGTTGTTTAATCACTCTCAGAGGCTTAGCCCTCTTGTACATATTTTTTCAATTTTCTTAATATAATTAGTTTAGAATTTGCCCAGAAAAAAAAAAAAAAACAAATGCATGTTTAAAAATAATTTGAGTGCAAAAATAAAAGTGGAGAAATACAAAGCTTGGTTAGTACTAAAAGGTTATTCTCAAATAAAGGGAATTAACTTTGTTTAGATATTTTATTCTGTTTCCAAGTTAACTTATGTTCGATTCTTTTATCTTTATTGCTACTTTTGAATTTGAAGTAGAATATATGGGAATGAAGACAACACTTCTACATGAGGATCTAGAAGAATAAATCTACATGAAGAAGCTATATGTATTTACAATGAAGGTAATGAAAAAGTTAGTATGTGTAACTCTACCTCCCACCCCCTTGGACTTCCCAAGCCTAGCAGGAGGTGTTACCTTCAATTAAACCAACCTCCATTGCCTCAACATGGAAATTAGGTTATAAAAATTATTCCCAGCCAAAGTGTGTGGAACTCACCTTGGATACCACCATTGTGTTTTGTGATAGGAAAAATACTGGTGGGAGGGGGGGGGGGTGAATCACACAATTCAAATTTCTATTTCTTATTTAGATTTTTTCTACACTACTGTCATTAAGTAAACCAGTGTATGTACGCGACAGTGATGAAGGAAAATAATGTATATCCATTTAACTAACTTTTCATTTATTTTATCATTTGTTCTACTTGAACCAATGCATCATTATCTCATTGAACATTAATTAAATAGTAACCATGAGCAGTAAGAACATAATCAACCATCACATATAAGCAACAAAGCGACACAAGGACACTAGGATTTTTAGGTGGAAACCTAATGTGGGAGAAAACCACCGATGTTTTCCTCTTTGTCTTCTTCTGTTATTATATAGAAAAACATATTACAATATTGTATTGGAACAAAATCATACTAGTACACAGGTACCCACTTTCATAAGGCTAAAAACTTCTCTCATTCTCCAACACTCGCTATAAGGGAGCTACAACCCCCTGATCTCGTTTACTAGCTCTTATAGGAAGGGAGATCCTACCCCCTACACAAATTCACCAACTACTACTGGAAGGAATCTTCGACTTCCTTACTGAAGGCTCCAACCTCAACACCACTTATGGACCACATTTTGTAATGTTTCATATTAGATGTTGGCTTAGGGGGTCCTGACCCGAGTTCAATGTTAAGTTAGCCAAGCAAATCCCTACACTACTAGCCCTTTTAGCATCAATCCGCGGAGCGTAGACTGAAGTCTCACCCCGGGAAGTATGGGGGGATACTGGAAGCAAGTTTTTGCACCCATAGATGGTTATGATGTCGTTTTGTACCCTAGTTATGCCTTCACACAGTTCAAGAAGCCCTCAAGGCTTATCGATATAACTTCCTCCTACCAACCCATAGACCTTCACAAAGGTCTACGACTATCTTTCGCGGACCTTAAACAGGCGAATAAACCACTTACGCTCCTCTGTAATCACTCCTAAGTCTGTTATTATCTAGATCAACTTTTTCTTCCACACTCAAAGCTCCATTTAGTAGCATGAATGCCCGAAGATCCAAAGAGTGAACTGATTTGGCTGCTACAGCTGTCCCCAATGCTAAACTGGTTGAGGCCATGCTGCTCGACCCTCACTTGTTTGCAGTCTAGTGGCATGGATCTGCAGCTCGTGTAGACCCGTCTGAATGGCACTTAATGCCTACTTCTGCTGCTACTCAAACTATTGCAACAGTTCTGCAGTCATATCCCTTACCTTGTCCCTAATGTCATCCAAGTCACCCTCTGTCAAGGTGATTAGTTCTAGGGATGAATTAGTGACCTTGGTATTCTTCCGTGGTCCTTTCTTTTCTTGTTCCATGTTTTGCTTCACTCGGAAGGGAGTTCTTTCTAGATCTCCACCACCCTGTCCTGATTGCTCCTCTTCCTTTGTTTGTGGCAAAGGATATTTTTGACTTCTATCAGAGTTGCACTCCTCCTCCTATTCCTTGGTAGCACACTCTACATCTTCTCGTGCCTTCTCCTCAGTCTCCTTATTTCTCTTTTCAACCAACAGTTGAATCTTCGATTCGGCCTCTTCCTTCCTCTGCTTTCTCGTGCACTTAATAGACTTGATGGAAAAAATTGATGTTGTGCACCAATCTGCTGGCCAATGATCAAGGACTACTACAATGGCATCATCCATTGCGAGGTACGTAAATCATACCACTTCTGTTCTGGGTCCTTTCGTGCCCGGATGGAGATACAATGGAAGTCTACTTTGAACTCCGCGTACCTCAAAAACTGCTCAAAGACGGTTGGTGACAACCATGGCTTTTGGTTGATGGCCATATTAATGCTCATTTTCATCAATACCCAAAACACCTTGCTTTTGTGGACTCGCTCAACGTCCTTTATGGCCCATAGTGAGGAAAACTTCACTGCTTCTGGCAAATTTGGTGTGATTGAAGGAAATTGGCTGTCCTCCAGCAACTGTGATGTGACCAGAATAATCAAAAGTAAAATCCATGAGTAATGAAACATCTATGCCTCCCTGCAATTCACAAGGAACTTGCTACATAAGTAGCGCACCTAGTTGAATTGTGTGCTATCCATGCACTAGGTTGCTAGTGAAACAACTGGTGCCGACACCTCATCTGTGCGACACTTCCTCATTATCTTGCCAACCACCTTAACCACGTGGTTGATTATGCTTGAAATTGAATATCCACATGGCTTTTTTATAAGCTTAAACTTGTCCTTCATTCGCTCAACGAGGTCGCACTCACCCATATTTCCACCAAATTCCTTGACCAGATTTAGTCTTGAATGTAGTAATAATGTGATCCTATGGATCAGCATATCAGTTATAGGGATCGACTCCTCCAACCAAAAAAACCCGTTGTGCACTAGGCACAACAATTGTTTGATAGTAATCAAATTTATGGGTGCATGGTGGTAATGCGGCACCCATAGCAGATTCAACAATCCTACCTTTTCCAACCCACGAAATCCACTTCACCGACTCCAGCGTGGTGACACTCGAATCCTTGTAGAACACTTGCTACATGAAATTATCAGTAATCAGGTGGGGGAACCACTTAGTGTCCCCCAAGTCCCAATCTTCAAGCTTCCGATGTAAGATGTGCACCAAGCACAGACCTTCAAACGTGATGTTCTGTGGCAGCAGGGGTGTATGAAGGAGAAACGTTCCCTCATCTAGGTCCTTTGGCACCTTCACCTTGCTCGGGCATGGAGGGATGTATTCCGGCAGCTTCAAGATAGGGTCTACCCCCTCAATATCAATTTCCTCTATGCCCATATCAGTGTCCTCTACACCATTGTCAGCCTCTAGGTCGACCACTTTGCCTTTTTCCTACGTAGTTGGATTTTCTTTTCTCTGATGCTTCCTTGATGATTCATGCACCGACAATGTCTTCTTCTATTTATCTTTCTTTGTCCTGGGAAGCTTTCTTTGCGGCATAGGCTTCGGCCTAGGTGACCTCAATAATTTTGGCACTGCTGCAGGGACCTCCATAGCCACAACCTCAAGGGAATCCCATTCAAAGGCCATAGTGCCTTTTGTGCTTGCAATTTTACAGGTGCAAACATGAGGCTATTAAGGATCTCCTGGGTTTACTTAGGTAACCTGTCAAACATTGAATTGGACACCAAATACTAAAAAAATATAAGGTTCATGTGCAACCGATAGCACGACACATAAGCTCTCAGAATGCAAAGTGTCTCTCGTTGGGTGACCATCTGTAATTTATAGGAAAATTCAAATTCAAATCTGACCATTCCCCCCAAAATTCGCTCATGAATGCTATATTGGCGACAAATTCTCAAAGATCTTTCTCTTAAATTCAGCCTTAAATGCTACCCCCTGCTCCTCTTAGCCATTTTCTCACTGTCAAATCATGAACAATGACAGTAATGGTCATTTTCTGGCTGAGTTGCATGGTCTCTCCTCCTATAGTGCAGCTCCCCTCGTGCTTTTGCTGATGCTGTGACATTCTTCCATTCTGTGCAGTCCCCCAGTTGTGCAACTTTACAACCTAGGTAGTGTAGTTTATAGTCCCACACCTCCTTTCAACTACTTGGAGTGCTAAGACTATACTCCTTTCATATAGTCATCTGGACATATCCCTGGTGTATGGCTTCAATCGGCTACCATTTACCTTTCCCAGAAATGGATCTCCATTCAATTTCACTAGCTAAACTGCACCACCATTGGTAATCTCCTTGATCACATATGGCCCCAACCAATGCATCTGAAAATTTCCTAGAAATTTGTCAAACTTGCTTTCACATAATAAAACTAAATCATTTACCTCGAAGGTGAGTAGTTTGATGTGTCGAGCGTGTCATTCCTTTTCACACTCTTTCTGAACTTGTTGATGGAATCCAACCAAGAACCTATCTTCCTCCAATTCTGTCAGTGGTGTGAGCCTTTCTTCTAAAGCTCCACGGTCCGCCATTTTTGTGAACACCACTATCCATAGAGTAGGCACAATGTACTCCATCGGCATCACAAATTCTACACCATAGACCAGTCGAAAAGGTGTCTGTCTAGTCAACTTCTTACAAGTAGTTCTTTAGGCCTATAACACCGCTGGTACATGCACGTCCCAATCATTCCTCTGCACATTGCAAACCTTTGTTAGTGCATTCTCCAATATCTTATTAAATTCTTCCACCATCACATCATCCTAAGGGTGATATGGCATGCTCTTTTGATGATAAACTTGGAATTCCTCCGTCGGTGTGCTGATCATTTCATTAAGGAAATGCATACTACAATCACTCATCAAAATATTTGGGCAACCAAACCTAGTGAGCACATATTCAAATAGGAACTTTGTGGTTGTTTCCCCTATACAGTCCTTCACAGGTTATGCCTCTGCCCATCTGGTCAAATACTCAGTCACAGTGATGATGTACCGTGCACCCGTCTTCTTTCCTGGAGGTTGAATCAGTCCTACAAAATTAATTGTCCTTTTCTTAAATGGATGCAATGACATCTGTGGATCTAGAGGTAGCTCATCCCTCCATGATGGCCTACCGGTTCTCTAACATGCATCGCATGCCCTACAATAAGCTTTGGAATCCTTATGCAGTGTCAACACCACAACCCAACGTGTAAAATATTTTGTGTTGTTTCTTTTCTTACATAATGGCCTCCCGTGGCTCCTCCATGAGCTTCAACAAGGATGTTGTTTTGTTCAAACTCAGGCACATATGGGCACAATATTTCAATCACTCCCATCTTATATAAGTGACCCAAAATAAGAGAAAAATTTGTCGTGAGTGCTACCAATTCCTTCTTTTGTTGACTAGTGTACCCTTTTGGAGCCGTTCATGTAGTCAGAAAGTGTATGATGTCTACAAAATGATTGTCTTCTATGTGCACCGAAAGAGCTACGCTTCAAGCAATCCTTCCTCCTAATTGGTAGGCTCGTCCCCTGTTTCAATGAGTGACAGATGATTCAGTCTTGCATTCAATCACCTTGGCTTCAAAATGACTTTGACATTGTATTCCTAAAACAACAGTAGCCATCTACATATTCCCCCCCCCCAAACACAGACTTGTTAATCAGGTACTTTATTGTAGAATGGTCTATATACATCTTAAAGTGTCCACCTAGAAAGTAGTGTCTGAACTTCTAGAGCGCATACACCATAGCTAAACCTTCACGCTCTATCGTCGAATAATTATTCTCAGCCTTAGACAACTTCCTACTTGCAAAAAAAATAGGGTGATCTAATTCCCCCTCACTAGGCTATGTCAGTACTACTCCCAATGCAATACATGACCCATCCACATGCACATGAAATTCCTTCTTCCAATCTGGGAATACTAGTATCAGAGCTGTGACCATCTTTTCTTTTAACACATCTAGGCTTCACTGACATTCTTCATTCCAACAGAATGTAGGATCCTTCTTCAACAATTTTACAATCGGCGCAGTCTCAACATAACTCTTGATGAACTTTCAGTAATAACCAGTATGTCCCAGTGTTTCACACAATTTTTTAACACTTCTTGGCACCTCCAAATTGATTACAACCATGATCTTATCTGGATCCACCACTAATCCCTCTTTCAATACTACATGACCTAGCAAGATTCTGAAGGTAACACAGAATAGACATTTCTTCAAACTTAGCACGATCTGATACCTCTAGCATGTATCCAACATCAAGAGTAGACTAGCTACATGGAATTTCATCAACCCAAACACCATCCAATTGTCAAAGTATACCTCCAAGAACTTGTAAATGAAGTTCTTTAATGCTGCAATACGAAAATATCTCTAGCACATTCTTCAGTACTAAAGGCATTAGAGTATAATGAAAGCATCCCTATTCAGTTGAGAAGGTCATCTTACTCCTATCTTCTAGTGCGATCTTGATATGATGGTACCCTGAGAACCCATCAGTGAATGAATATGCTTCCTATCCTCCTACATTATCCATCACTTCGTCTGTGAATGGAGTTGGAAAAGGATCATGCACACAAGAGTCATTTAACTTCCTAAGATCTATGCATATCCTTATTTCATCCTTCTGCATCTTTTCCTGAATGACCATCGGGCTTACCCAATCAAATTCCTCCATTGGTTCAATGATTCTTGTTGTCGGCATTTTTTCCAACTCTAAGTGGACCCTTTTTTTGTACTTAGGATTGAGGTGATATGGCCTTTGTTTCACAGGCTTCATGTCTAGCTTCAATGTTATCCTCATTACTCCTAAATCGCCTATTATCTCTTTCAGTTCTGAAAACTTTGTAGGGAACAAGTCGTAGTATTCACTTAGCAATTCAATCACTTTATCCATTGTATCATCATCCCAATAGTCCCCTATCTTCACAAACTTCAGCTCTGCCTCTGTCCTAATGTTCACTTGTCTCATTTTTAGTGGCATCATGATATCAAGATTCTCTATTCCACTTCGCAGTGACCTTCTATTTCTGGGATAGTAATGTTCCTCGGATCCTCCTCTTCTTCTACGACAACCACATTGTAGCACTCTAGCACATGGCATAGCTGGGTGGTCCAATCTGGTTGAATCAAATCCAAGCGATCCTTCGGGATTTGGAAAATCACTGCTTTTACCTCTTGCATTACTTCAACAATGCACTTGAATCCATATTCAAAGCTGAATGTAATCAAGAATCCATGTCTCAGAGTATCCCATTCATCTGTGCCATGGCGAAGCTCTGTCTCCAAGTACCAATTCATAGGTATTACATCCAAGGTGTGATAGAATAGATGCCCCCACTCTAGTTGCCATTCTGCTCCATAAGCATTGGTCCATTTGGCTAAGTGATTGTGTGGATAACTCCTTCCATCGTATTTCTCCATCAATCATACCTTTGGGTGACCAAATCGAACCCTCATCATTCTTTTGTATTTGCGCCATCCATTGAAGTTGTCTTTATGCATACCCCACCATCTTGTAGGTGTAGTGCCAAGTCCAAGGCTTGGAAGCAATGATTCTTTGGCACTTCCCTTTCAAATGCATCCAAAAATTTATCAACATTAGTTAAACCATCATAGTAAGGAAGACTTCTTACCTCTGAAGATACATAATGCAACGATTTGGTCATCATGTTACAGCATAGCCAAGACACTTTATGCAATCGATTCTGCTAGTGTTCCAATGCTTATTTAAATTTGAGGTGCTAGAGCTTTCGCAATTCCATGCAATACATCCATCTACTGTCGGATTCACCCAATCTTGATCATGCACCGTTATCTTATAAATCTAGTCCAAATCATCGTCACTTTTATAATCACGGACTAGTTCAGTATAGCGTGGTCCTTCTACAAGGTCCAAAGGTACTACTATATTTCAAATGACATCGTCCATTTCTTTAAATTGATCACCCCATTCATGCTAATATCCTAGTCGATCCCCAGGAGTGCGAGGTATGGATTGTTGTCATCTACAATCTCTATTACTTCAAAATCACCAATGCGCTCGTGCCTTCAATATCCACTGTCACTCCCTGCAATCTTCCCATGGAGATGACCTTTTGTTGATTCACCATCCTCAAATTAAATAGGATACCACTGCAGTGTAGGTCTCCCCATTCTCTCCCATGTCTATTTTGGCAAAACATTCGTATCTGACCGAAGATCCAGAATAACTTGGTCCATTTCATACTCTCCTATTTGCACGATGAGCCTCATCTCACGCCTTGTTCTTTCCTTATGCTTACCAATTTTCCTGACCATGTACGGTCGCGCGGGAGTATTACCAACAAATTTATGGATCAACTCTTGTAATCCCTTTATGGCCTTGCTATCACGTAGCGGCTTCATACAGGTCTCCAAAAATGTAGTAAGCATGGATGGGTCCATTTCTTCAAACTTCTTATGCTAACTCCTAGAGGTAAAAGCCTCATCAAAGCTTTTCTTTGCTTCCATGAAGCTTTTCTTTGCTTCCAAATCAAAGCCAACCTCTTTTTCTAGAGCTTTGTAGACCCATTAACCTTCCTCAAGACACTGTCCCTTATCTTCACCAATTGTCATTCCACATCGTAGCACAATATTCACATTAGGGTCCTCTTCGCGAGGTTCAACCCTCATCATCTACAGGTTCTATGTAGGTTGTTAAGGTTGCGCCCCCTTTTTGGGCATCTTAGCTATTAGTACAAGGTAGTCTTCTATCGTATGGTCAAACTGGGTACAATATTGGCACGATAGGTGCATTGAGTTCGTGCATTCTTGTGCGTATTGTCCTGGACCTCCACAATTGTAGCAAATAACCTGCTCCTAACCTCTCGCAGGTCCTCCACCACCTTGGTCTCATCCGCGCCCCAGATATCCTCCTCACAGTCCCCCAACGCCTTGATCAGAAGGCTAGGCTTCTGTTCGCACTAGACATGTGAGCGTTCTTTCCATCATTAACTCATAACTACAACAATTGTGCTCATCATGATCTACTGATTGGAAGATGTTGTAGAAGAGATGTTGCAATGTCTATACAAATTTCTGCAGCAAGTGGCAGTTATTTGTCACATGTTTTCTAGCTACCTGACAAATATCACACCATAGCGCGGACCCTGCACTTGGCCTTGCTTGAGCTTCTAGTCTTAGAGGCATCGACCCTCCTCCTACAACATAATTCATGTATATAACATAATGATCTTTATCATGCCCTTGACTCTTACACTTCAAACACCAAACCTCTTTGCACAACTTTCATCGAGCCACTCTATCCTTCTTTAAACTTTGAAATTCTAGGCAAAGGTTCTACAACTCTGTGTGAAACTACTAAACTCCTAAAGCAACATCTTGAATTGGTGTCTCATGCAATCTCATCCAATATCCAGGGCCTCTGCCTAGGTCTTGGTCTTTTGTTGTGATAAAGCGACCCTTAGATGTGGCAAGAGTGAAGCCACAAACCATTCATGGTGCTGTCCATCTGTAAGTTTCATGTTAAATTCACAAATCTTGCACTTCAATCTCTGTCCAGCTCCCAAGGTGTCTTGCAATCTACATCATGATATCTTCAAATCCAATGATCAATTATGCTTCATACTTGGGCCTACTGAATTCCTTATTTAGTGTAGTCTGAATGTCTGCCAATGCAACCATTGGGTTATCAGTGCAATATTTAATGTACCATGTTAGCACATGTTCCTGTAAAGTAGTGACCAATGTAGCTTTCTTCATCTGATCATCTATAATTCCTTGGGCTTCCCACACAGCCTTCACAACAAACCAAAACTATTCCAAGTCCTCATTCCCCAAGCCCTTGAAAACAAGAAATTTTACTGAATTCGCCATATTGAACGCTGGTGGAGGTGGTGGAAGTGTGGGAAAAGGTGTGTGTAGTGGAGGTGAAGATGGAGGTGGTGTGGGTGGATGGGGTATTTGTGGGAACCCTTGCTTTTTTAACAGGACAACGCTTTGCAGAGAAGCCTGTGCTGCTTCTTCATTGTCACTCAGAGGAGACTAAATCAACAGGCTATATTAAGGTCCTGTTCCCTTTCTATCCCTGAAAAATTTTCCACTTCACGTAGCTCTAAACATCAAGGTAATTGCATAACCCACTTTCCACACAAGAGAATTTTAATCCAAGTATTCAAAGACCTTAAATACTTACCTCGTGGTCCTTTGAAGAAGCGTCACTCTGCTTCACTGTAGCTAACCGAGGTGTTGACCGCGAACTCTGTCACAAATCCTCCTATGATATGATCGCCAGTGATCGACATTGCGTCCGATCTTATCTTTAGAGGCTTCCAATATCTACACTAACTCTGGGGTCCACACTATTAGACCATCAAGCCTCAACCTTCCTTGGCCGTCTTCCAATTTAGTGATCCACTCATATAATTTGACTGGGAAGGAACATAAAAAAATTTCATGTATCTCTATGTATAGATACCTGTCCAAACACTATTCTTTCATTAATCATGGGTTCCTCTTCTCTTGTTCCATGAATTCATGGATCTTTCTATCCAACCAATCTTCAATTTCCTTCTTAGTTGGATTCCAATGATGTGACATCACACATCTCTTTATGCAGATCCTGGTCCTAACAATGGAACCATTTGTTGGCTTAGGGGGTCATGATCCAGGTTCAACATTAAGTTAGCCAAGTAAATCCCTACACTATTGGCCCTTTAGGCATCAATCTGTGAAGCGCAGACTGAAGTCTCACTCGAAGTAGTATGGGAGGATGTTGGAACCAAGTTTCCACACCTAGAGATTGTTATGATGTCATTTTGTACCCTAGTTCTGCCTTCATGCAGTTCGACAAGCCCTCGAGGCTTATTGATATAACTTCCTCTTACTTGCCTCTAGAACTTTGCGGAGGTCTACGACTATCTTTCATGGACCTTAAATAGGCGAATCAACCACTTACATACCCCTGTAATCACTCCTAAGTCTATTATTATCTAGATCGGCTTAAGTGTATGATATCTTCAACATGCATTATGATATTCTTCCCGTAAGTAGATATTATTACTTACGTTCATATAACAATGTAAAACATACAGATTCATGCATCAATATAGCATTAAATCATAAAACTAGTATTCATCATAAAATAATCACATTCATTCATAACACAGGTATTTCCAGAGTAGTCTTCTTTATTAATGCTTTAGATCTTCTTATAGGCTCAAACTGCCCTACGCACTCAGCTACAGGGGTCTACGCACTCAGTTGCGGACTTCTACCCTAGGCCTCTATGCACATAGCTACAGACCTTTCTTCTACTCTAAAGCCCTTCACTCTTTCTGCTAATAACCCATTACATTCGTCTTCATCAATGACTAAACTACCTTAGACTCTTATAAGAATATCCTTTTTGTACAATCCCATGGTCCACGGACCATGGGTAGATCTTCTAAAGTTGACACAACTTACATAAACAGAAGGATACAACCATTTATGACACTTTACATCTATGCACTCCATGGCCACAACTTGCAAAGACTTTACACTTTACATACAAAAACTTGGGCTTTCTGCCCCAAAAATTGGGCTTTTAGCCCCAAAATTGACCTTAGGGGACCCTGTCCCAACACTGGATTCACCTGAATCAAACATCAAACCTATAGGACACCTTTTATCATATTTTCAGACTATACCCACTTTCATCTTTAAGCTCAAACCAAGTAATAATTTTGAAATCAATAATTGAATAAAATCATCCAATCATTGAACCAACTCAATCATCAAAACAATCACCAAATCTTAGTAAACCAATGCAACTAGATCAAACCAATTCATATCAGATCATATCAATGCACAACCACTCATAAGTATACCACACCATATACCGAAACCAAATGTTGTCACTGTAAACCATGATAAAACACATGTTAGAATGTATACGCTACTTCTATGAAGAATACCCTTCAATGTATGCATTTCTTCCATACAAAGCCTATGTACAGGTCACAAAACACTAAACACCGAATCATCAATCACTGAACCATACTTAGATCACTCCATCAGTCATAGATTAATACAAATTGCTGAACCAAACACAGATCGTCATATTGTGGCATCATTATCAATCAATATACCATTCAATCCATTCAATATTGTCAGATATATATCATCACATCAAAGACATCATCAACATACAACAACAGAACAAAACTAATCAAATGTCATCAATAAGTCATACTACAAAACATAGCATATTTACGCGGCTTTCACAAAACACATCAATGTATGTACACACTTTCCACTCACAACATCCATGTACAAATATGCACAAACTGAAAAAACTTCACAGAATATATATGCAACTAACCAAAACCAGATCTGTGTATGTACGCAACTAACCTGAGTAAAATGGCGTACAGCTTTAAGATCACTGAATTATACTTTCATTCGACAATACAACATCTCCCAAACCCAAATCTCGACATGCACACTATTACAATCACACATAATTATACCATCATGTTGAAGCCTTGAAAATCGGTGCTACAACATGGGGGAAAACCCCCCGGCCCGGACCTTGGTTGGCAGCTCCTTTTCCATTTGGTGTAGTGGCTCTGACTGGGGATAATGGGACTAGTTTCCCAAAAAGAGATTTTGGTAGTGTTAATGGGGTGATATATGATGTAACGGGGGAATGATTTAACTATGTGTAATCTAATCTAAACTATTAATCACATGCATATATCCTAGTTTTAAACACTATCTAACTATAACTATACCATGGAATAAAAGCAAGATATGCAATCTACAATAATGTCCTATAGCAATTGGTAATAAATATCATTCAATTGCAATAAGAGATGAAATCATTTTAACAATAATCATTTTGGATAAATAGTTAGCCAAAATGATTGTGAGAGATATATCGCGTATAGAATCATTCACGTATTCAGTAGGAAATTAAAGCCAACACCATACAAAAGTGCAATAATGCTAACTGAAATTCAAACTTTCATACATAAAGCAATTGAAGAAAAGTTATTGCCTGATACATAAATAAAAAAGAATGACAAGATAAAAGTACAATTTGTAATAAGTTCTGCTCATGTGTTTCAGCAATATCGATCTAATTCCAACCAATCCAAACATCATCTAAGAGTGCAAAAGTGAAATTTCAATAGAACATGCCAAATACAAAATAAAGTAGATTACGTTCCATTCATTCTACCAGAATCTCCTCAAAGGTACAAAAGTGCATGTTTTGAAGAATGTTTCTAATAAATTTCTAGACCCTTCTCTAAATGCATGAGAGGAGTTTAAATACTAAAAATGTAGGTCCTAAAATAGATTATTACAAAAATAGTTGAGGAGGTTTAAACAAACTTCCTTAGATTATGCGAAATGAAACTAAAATAGAAATAAAACAAGGTGACTAACTCCTTTGCATTTCATCCTTAAGATCGCAGATATCTGTCATTGGTTTGAACTGTGTCAGTTGGCTGATTGCAGATTTCAATTGCCCAGTAAATATGACATCTGTTAATGTTGGCACCATTTTCTGTGTGGAAGTGGTTAGGTAACACAGGGTCATCCACTGGCTATATGGCTTGACTAAGAATTGCTATTATGCTTCCCAGTTCAACTTGCTCGTTTGTCTGATCACCTCCTCCCTTTCTTTTTCTGCTTATCTCCATTGTTGCTCTAGTTGATTGGTGTTTGGAAGAAATCTTGGTATAGATTCAATAACCAAGTTGGCGCCATGTAGATTTTCATTAATTTCTTCAATGATGTTGTTTGTTGTTGCTGCCACGACTATTTTTCCCTTTATGCTTGCTTGAGCTGAGAATCCCTGTCTGCAAATAGAATTTATTTATGTGACTCCTCTAGTTTTGGAAAATCAACCTTTCTCCCATTTTCTGATTCTTGCTAGGTGATAATGTCAAAAATCCTTTTATGGATTTCTTCATACTCAAGCCTCATGTTGACGACTTGGCTTGTTAGCTTATCACTGATCTCGTAGTAACAATTTACTTGCGAGATTTCTTGGCACATAAGTTCCTTTTGTTACATTAGTCGGGCATTAAGCCTCAGTGCTTCTTTTATGAACTGATCAATTTGTGGAGTGTATTTATACTTCTCTATCATAGCTTGAATTTGCACACCCTTTTATGCTAGGCTGGCTTGATCTTGCATTTGCATCTATTCAAACTCCTGCTGTAGTTTGGAAATTTGTAACTCTACTTGTTGGTTAGATTTTTCTTACTCTAATTGTTGTTCCAACAATAGGATTTTTTTTCCTTTTTCTCTTAGCAGCATTTGAACCTCGGTTTCTTTATCAATAGTTGTCGTATCATAGGCTCCTGCAAATTGCAATAGTCTCATAACATTCTCAGATGGTTCCATGGGCGAATCTCTCTAGAGTATATCCATTGGTTCATTGTAGGGAGTGATGATAGTTGCAACATCCAACTTTCTTTTCTTCCTCTGCCTTTATATGATAGCTTTATGGGTAGGGCTATAAAACACATCTAAGGGAGGAATTTCCTCAACTCTTAAAACAATTTCAGAAGTAGGGGTGGTAGGAATGATCTCTACAATTTTCTCCACTGCAACCTCTTGGGATGATCTGTGCTGTGGAGTCTGTACTTCAGATGTTTTTTCTTTTGTATGGATATTTTTATTAAAATGCTCCCATTCTTTTTCTAAATCAACAACTGGAGGTTTTACGGAATAGGTGGAGGTAGAGTGAATTTCAACCTGTTTCTTTGTCGAGGTTTGCTTGGCTGCTTTTTCTGTAGTTCCGACTGTGTCTCTCTCAGACTCTTTGTTTTTAATACCCCCATTCTAGGAATGTTGCTCTGAGTGTTGTGACCCATGGGTGGACTTATCCTAGGACTTTGCTCCAAAATTATCTTTATAATTTTCTCTAGATCTTTCCTCTAAGCTTACACTAGGAGTTGGCTCCCTTATTGGTTCAATATGTAGCAGGTCCAATGGGACCTGTAATAATCTCCTCTCTCTGTATTCATGGAAGGCCTTAAGATCATCTAGGGAAAAAAGTAGTGAAGCCATATGCTTTACTTCTGAAAATGTCTCTTTTTGTAGGAAGAGGTCATTGAATACATCTTCCTCATGGGTGAATATTTTCACTTTCACCATAGTAGTGAAGTATTTGGCGATGCCATTTGGGTCATACTGTGTTCCTAGAAATGTAGCCAATTTTAGAGATTTCATAATCACTGCTTCCTTGCATGCATGTCCAAAATCGTGCAGTGAAAATGCATGACATTGCAATGAAAATGTAGGCCAAATGGGCTTTTTCTGTTCCTTCAATCTTTTTCTCAACTCACCTTCTCCTGTTGTCTGGTAGGCTATATCCCTAGCCATTAACTTATTAGGGACATAGTATGGGAGGACATGCGATGAAGCAATGCTCCCAAATACTCTAATATATGTAAATGTCTCCTCCCTAAACCATCTGGCTATAGGTAGGATATCTACTTCAGCTTCTCTAGAAAATCTAGGGGCATTCCTATTGTAGACCTGTTTATGAATAGGCATCATAACCCCTTGACATATTCTGTAAAAGTGGGGGTGAAATTGAGACTCCCACATATTCTTATGATATATATGAATGGGAAGTAGGTCTTTCATAGTCCACTTCCATTCCATGATAGGAAATTTGGAACCAAAACATATAGCATCCATTATATAGGCACTCATGAAAAATGGAGGGTAAACCCTAGAACATATACTCCTCTTTCTCATGTCCTCCATTATGGCTTTTGCCAAATTATCAGACAAAATTTGGGCCCAATTCATTGTTATTGTGTTTACGGCTACATCTATTAATGACAACCATTCTAGGGAAATTTTGGTACTATCAGGCTTACTGAACATTCTACATAACATGGCTACTCCAAAACTATGAGGGGGAGCTATAGATGCTATAGAATACATACCCGATTTATCCTTTTTGATCTTGCCTTCATTTTGCGTCCAAGTTCGTGTAACATTTGTTGGGTTTCCATTCTCTTGAGTAAATTTCTTGAGGAACTATTTGTTGTAGAACACCTGTGGCTTTGGAAGATTGTATATAAGTCGCAGGTTATCTGGTGAAAAAGATACCATAACCTCCTACATACTATTCTTAAATTATCTATCTGAGACATCCACCTGATCAGTTATCCACTTGACCACATCTGTATATGAAATTATCTTTGGTCCCGCGGCTATGCGGTGTAGAAATGAGCACGTTGTCTCGAAGATGGAGGCGCTTGAGGAAGCATGACCATCGGCTGTGGCCTTTGTTACTAGATGTCTTGGTTGCTCTTCTTCTAATAAATCATACATGGTTTCCCACGTAGAAGTTCCTCTGTCTCTGCTGCATGTAGTATCAGAGCATAATGAAGTCATTTTTTATTTCTCAGACGCGGTTACTTTGCCCCTCTTTGCCATTGCTTCCAACAACTCTTAGTGTGGATTTTTCCTGAAAATGGAGCAAAACAGAAGCTATCGGATATACAAAGATAAGAATGAACCTAAGAATGAATTATGCAAATAACTCTGAAAAGGTTACAAGAAATGAGTTTTTATTTGAAGGCAGGTGAGAACAGATCGTATCACATTGAACTGTCTTTGAAATGTAAATGATATTAACACTTACTAAATGCCCACTAATGGTTCCTTATCCCCAACTTTTTTTATCATTAACCCCCTGCATCGTAAGTCGGGGAATAACTTTTTAGGGTGGTGAGCCTTTAAATTGCGAAAATGTCGATTTTGAGATTGCGACACAATATCGCAAATCACATTATCGCATTGTGATTATTGCACTTTCTTTAATGTTTCTTTAGTTTCTACAGGATGTGAAATGTGGGTTGCTCATTATCAGTTTCAAAGCATAGTTTATTTTTTATGATTTTCTAGGTAAATACTTTTTTCCTTAAGCATTGGACTTGAGTGCTTGTTTATAACATATTTCGGAATTGGGTCCAGGTCTTCAATCACATTTCGCAATCTTGCATGATGATAAGGTTTTAGGCTCCTCTTCAGGGTTCTTAATTCAATGTGATAAGGGAGATTGTGTCATTGAAATCTCTCATATCGCATGGTTTAAGATACTCTATTAAGGCGCACTCCTTGTGAGTGGTGATTTGCGATGCGGGCCTTATTTTAATAAGAGATTCTTTAGAACTTAGTTCATATGGGAAACCTAATAGTTTTGAGGTTTTGGCGTGGTGTTCTTTTTTTATTGCTTTTTTCTTGTTTTGGTGGATAGCAATGCTTTTGACACGCTTGATCATGCGATATGCAAAAAGGGGAAGATTTTCTAGCTTTTTTCAAAAGGTTTTATCTTGATTTCTTGCTTTATTCCAAAAACTAAAAAGAAAAATTCCTAAATGCTAAACTTATTTTTGGAAGGATTTTTTAAAGGGTCCCCATTTATTAATATAATATTGACTATCACTATTAATAAATGGGGGTTGTTGAATAGCACAAAAATTGGCGATTCCCTTGGAAGAGCTAGTTATCTCTGACAGTTTTTTGAAATTTTTAAAAACTTCCAAAATAAAGGTAATTTTAGAAAATAAAATTACATGAAACATAAGATAAGAAATATTGCTCTAAATAATAAAACAACATTTACTTAACTATCACCCTTTTGATCATCCTCTTTAATATGAAAGTTGCTTTGTCTACATTAGTCATTACTTGGTTTTAAGGATAAAAATGGGGGGACTCTCACAGATCAAATTTTTGGTATACTCAGTTGCCATAGGTAGAGCCTCTACTACTAGCAGGCATCCATAGCCTCGACAAGGTTACCTTTTAACCAACAATGATTCAATATCCCATCTAGATAATAATGCAATCATTAAAGATAAGTTCAGATTTATATACTTGTTTTTCTAAATAATTTTCTTTTCTTTAAAGTTTTCATTTTACTCCTCAAAGGTCATTTTCTTGGTTTGGTGACCAAAATTGGAAATGCCATTCACTGGTTGTAACTTGGTTGCACAAGCTGGCTCTTGATGAGACCCCTTGTCTTTTGGTTGATGGAATCTCAAGTCATTACCCTGTTTTGATATACAATATTGGTAATGTCAACTAGTTATTTCCCTATGATCATGGTAAGCTGGCTCTTGATGAGACCTCTTATCCTTTAAGTTTAAGCATATTTTAGAATTACACTTTGAGGATGAAAGATTACTAGACGGGGAGAATCATTGACTTCTTAATAATTTTCGGATGACAATTGTAGATTTGAAGATGCTTTTTTGTAGAGAGACTTTCATTTTTGGAAGATACTTTTCTTGACTGATGGTAGAGTAAAGGTTTCCTTATAAAGTCGAGTTTTAGCAAAAGAAAATTAATTTTGACAGAGAACAAGCAATCTCAGAGCAATAAAATTTAACTCATGTTTCAAATGAAAAAATCATCTTCTTAGCCATCTTTACTTATCCAAGCGAAAAGTCAAAATATAAAAGAGACTATTATTTGTAAAGCCAAAAGTAAATGCTACTCAACTTTTTGTTTTCCTAAAAAGTAAAGACAATAATATACAAGGAATAGAAGAGGTGATCTTCTATTAAAAATATTTCTTAAGAATTTTCCCATTAACAGGTAGAGATTCTCTCTTACTTGATAAATCTTGTAATAAAAAGGTTGATGGGCCTATGTGTTCCACAATCTGAAATGGGCCAAGCCACATTCGTTGAAACTTGGTATGCTTACCTTTTTCCTCATGTGCTTTGTCCCATTTTAATACCAGGTCTCTGAGCTGAAAGGATTTTGTACTTACAAAATTAGCATCAAAGGAATCTTTGACTAACTGTTGATGATGTGCATGTGTAATTTTGGCCTTTTCCCTTTCTTCTTCGAGCTTAAGGATTTGTAATTGTATCACTTGCGTAGAAGAGGAAGGAGTTTCTTCAGTAAATTGAACTACGGATAGTGAGGGAACAACTATGTTTGTTGGGAGGAAAACTTCTTTCCCATTGACCAAATTAAAAGGAGAAGTGCCTATGGAGGCCTTTTGTGTTATTCGATATGCCCATAGAGAAAATATTAAAAACTTATGCCAATTTTTCTGACTTTGATCAATGGTTCATTTAATAATTCTTATGATATTTTTGTTTGTAGATTCGGCTAAGCCATTTCCTTGAGGATAATAGTTAGCAAAGTATTTAAGTTTAAAACCTCTATTAAGAGAAAATTTTGTCATAACATTGCTTAAAAAATAAGATGCATTATCAAACATAAGGGAAGAAGGTATACCAAATTTGGTAACAATAAACTGATCGATAAATTCAATGATGTTCTCAGAATTGGCTACCTTAAGCAGAATTGCTTCCACCGATTTTGTGAAATAATCCGTTGCTGTAAGAATGTATCTATTCTACTTAGAGGAGTGATGAATGATCTCACCTATTATGTCCAGTCCCCATTGTTCAAATGGGTGTTCAATTTTGACTGGTTGCAATGGTAATGTAGGTTTCCTCTATCTTCCAACAACTATTTGACAAACTTTACATTTCCTTACATAACTGTGTGCATCCTTGAATAAGGTTGGCCAATAATAGCCAGCATGCAGGATTTTATGTGTGATTGTATCCCCTCCAAAATGTCCACCAGTTGGCCCATCATGTAGTTCCTGCAAAATCTTTTTTGCCTAAGATTTTCAAGACGTCTAAGAAAAATAGAGTCATATTTTATTCTAAATAACACATTATTGATGATTTGGTATTGTCTAGCTTTTAGCCTCAAGGCCCTCTTTCTTTGGTATTTTAGTTGTGGAGGCGCAGATCCTTTTCTTAAATAAAAATTGATATCAACATATCTAGATTTAGTGTCATTAAGGCTTACCTCGTATACTTGTATATTGTTACCTAAATCTTGTAGTGCTAGTAAGTTGGATGCTCCCACTAACATTCTGCAAAAATCTTGACCTTTCACAATTTTAGCTGGTCTGATTTCAACGTCATATTCTTGCAGTGTCGTTACCCAATTTTCCCTCTTTTCACCTACACCCCTTTGTATTAACAGATTTCTCACTGTAGAGAATGGTACTACTACCTTTGTGTGGGTTTTGAGGAGGAAGGGTCTAAAATGCTTTATGGATTTGAAAACAACAAAGGCTTGTTTTTCAACATTTGAATAATTCAATTCAGCCCCCTGTAAATTTGAGCTAAAGAACGTAATTGGTGCTTCGGCTTTATCATCATTGACCTGTGTTAATATAGCTTCATATGATTTCTCGGAAGCAAAAGTATATAAAATGAAGTGATTAGAAAAATTCAGAGTTGCCAAAGAGGGAGCATTTATGATTGCTTGTTTAATCAAATTAAAGGCTTCATGCTCTGTGTGTCTCCATTTAAAAAGAGAAATTTTCTTAATTATGGATTGAAGAGGTAAAACAATTCATGAAAAGTCAACGACAAATATTTTAACAAAATTTATCTACCCTAGGAAAGATTGCATAGACTTTTTGTTATGAGGTAAAGGAATTTCAGAAATTTCTCTTATTCTATCATGGTCAATGTGAATCCCTTCTTTGGATACAATGAATCCAAGGATTTTACCTTCACTTAACACAAAGAAAGATTTCTTGGGATTAAGAGAAATTCCGTACTTTTGACAATGTTCAAAGATTTGTTTTAAATCTCTCAGTTGATTACTGTGTTTTTTGGAGTATACAATTATGTCATCTAAATAGATTACCACTGATTTGTTTAACAAACCTTTGAAAGCTATATCTATGGCTCTTTGGAACATTGCACCAACATTGATTAATCCAAATGGAATCTTTTGATAGGCGTAGGTGCCCCATTTGGTTCTAAATGTAGTTTTTAGTGGTCATCTAGATGTACTAGAATTTGGTTATAACCTAAAAACCCATCCAGGAAAGACATTAGTTTTGAGCTTGCAACTGATTGCAATATTTGTTCCATAGGAGGCAACAGAAAGTTGTCCTTTTGACAAGATTTATTGAGATTGCAGAAGTATATACATATTCGAATATCACCATTCTTTTTTTTTACTGGGACAAGGTTAGAGACCCACCTGGAATGTCTGACCATGAAAATAATCTTAGCTTTTAGCAGTTTATTCATTTCAGAGTTAATCTAATTTTCTAAATTGGGATGAATCTTTCTCAATTTCTGTTGCACAGATTTTTGATCAGATATCATGGGAATGGTATGTTCAATTATAGAAGTGTCGTATGTTTTAAGATCTTCATAGTTCCAAGGAAAGACATTCTTATATTTCTTCAACAATTGTATAAAAGCTGATTTTTCAGCTGATGTAATTCCAAAACCTATATTGATATTTTGAGGTTTAAGGTCAGTTACAAGATTAACCAATTCAAACCTCATAGTGAACTCTAAAGTTTTGAGTTGGTTGGTCTTTTGAATCTATCTTTAAGGTCATGTAAGTCTTCAATCTTAACAACAGACTTAGGTATAACATTCATTGTTGCATCTTGCTTAAGTTGCCCATCATGTTGATCTTCATCAATTATCTTGTCATCATAAGAACCTTTTGATGTAAAAAAGCTTATGATATCTAGATCGTTATTAAAGACTCGCCAATTGGTGAAATTGTCAGGAATAGAAGGCCTAAACATAAATTCAATAGAGAATCGATCGGGAATGTAATCTCCTGATGGAATGAGCTTGGAGGCCACATTAGCCAAAAGGTCGATGCTTGCGTTTTGGAGTCTGGGGATAGGGGAAATATTAAACGTTGTAAAGTGAGAAGTGATGACTTGGACTAATGATTGATAATGTCTCAAATGTCCAGACAAACAATGCATAGTATTTCTTACTTGTTTTATCACAATTTCTGAATCCCCAAACACTTGTAGGTATTTGATATTAAGGTTGATGGCTTTATAGGCCTTGAACTAACACTTCATATTTAGCATTGTTGTTTGTGCAATCAAATTCAAGTCTGCATGCTAACATAATTTTTCCCCTTCTAGGCTAACTAATATGCATCCTGCTCCTGCTCCATCATTGGATTTAAATCCATCAAAAAATGATTTCCAAAATAAAGAGCTAACCATAGGTTTATCTACAAAATTTATACACTTAGAAGTATCTATTTGGGAAAAGTTTTCAACTTGCGATACAATAGAATTTTTGAATAAAGGTGAAGTCTTTGCATTGAAATTTCCTAGAAATGATTCGACTAAGTAGTTTCCGACGATATTTCTACTATACGTGACTAGTTCGTTCTCTCCTTCTAATTCTGTAACAATATACTTTTGAGGCTTCTCACGATCAACCCTTATTTGATTTGGCTTGCCATTATAGGGAAGCCAAATGTGAGACCAATCAATCACAAAATAACCATGGAGTTTCTCTGACCAATCTCTACTAAAGATTAAGCCATAGAACTCGGGAATATCAGCTACAAAATGTTAAAGACTTGACATACTTTAGGGTTCGATGAAAGTCTAATGGTAACTTGATTAATTTCCCCTATTACTTTGACTTGGGATCGGTCTAACTGCACAATGCGCATAGCAGATTTTTGAGGTTGAACATTTAATTTTGCACAAAATATTCTTGGTAAAATATTAGATGAAGCTCCAGAGTCAACTAAATTGTTGTGTATATTTTTGTTGAAAATTTCAAAAGTCAACAAAAATGGAGGAGTATGGGATTTAGATTTTCCTTCGATTAGAGCGATATCGGTAGGACCGATTTTGTCTAGTGAAGTACTAGGGGGCCTTCCCATTTCTTGGGAAGCTTGTGAGAGTACGACAGTAGGAAGAGGCAAAGTAGGGACTATTTTGAGTTCTTTGAGTAGTAGCTTTTGTTGATGTTTCAACTTCCTAAGCTCATGAAAGGTAATGTTCACCCTAGTCTTTTTCATATCATCCACAATTTTGTATTCCATTTCATCGGATACTATCATAGTGTTGGTTGGAGGAGAAGAATTTGATTGAAAAGGAGTAGTTTGGGTAGATTTGGATGGAGACTTATTACCTTCTATTTTATCCTTGGGAGCCAGAGTTGATACCTTCTACTTTGGAATTGTTTGAGGTAAATCAACAAAGCCTCTACTTTAGGTTACAACAGGCAAGGCTTCTTGTGTTTCTTCATTGGGAAGGATAAAATCCTACATCCCTTGTAACTCAACCACTTCCTCATCATCTATTTGTTCTTCAGTTGTTGAGACTTCATCTTCCTCTCCATCCCATTCAACATTCAATATAGCATTTGGAGGCTTAGGGTCAACAGGGGAATTCTTTTTATATGGTCTGAAAGATTTCTTTGAGGAAGTCTCTGCTACTTGTTTCTTGATATCAACCATTTCATTAGACATGGTTTTGAGGACTTTTTGTAAACCTTCGAGATCAAAAGGATATTTAGGTGCTTTTTTCTTGGATTCATCCCTAAAAGTCACTTTCTTGGATTTTCATTCTTCTAAAGCATTATTCTTATCTGAGGCTAAAATTCATTTTTCTATAGCTATTACTTCTTTCATGTTTTTTTCCAAAGCTGGTTTGGCATCCCTATCAACGAAAATAGCTATGTTCGAAGGGAGAGCAGAAATGTACCGCTTGTTTTGGACTTCATCGTTGGGCTTGGATTCCACTGGTATTTTATCCAATAATTAATTAAAGCGAGAGTTTAAGTCTTTAATTGGTTCCTTAGGTTTGGTTTTCAAATTGGAGAGATCAATGATTAGGGTAGCCATGGATATATAATCTCCAAATTTGGTTAGGAACTGGTCTTGAAAGGAATCCCAACTATTTATAGAACCTGATGGTAATGAGAAGTACCATGATCCTATTGATCCTTGCAAAGTATAAGGAAATAAGCTTACAACTGCATCTTCTTCTACTATTTCATTTAGATTAATAGACAACATAAAATTGTTGATATGTTCCTCAACTATTAGGCCATTATCAGGATTGAACTTTGGTAGCCATTTTTCGGGATGAGCTAGTAATGGTTGTAAAGTTCCTACAATTATTACAGCTCGTGGATTTGTCCATGGCCTTGGAGGATTTTGAGCCATTGTTGGTGTCTGTGTAGAAGAAGATGTTCCAGTGGTTGAAGGTGATTGGGTAGAGGAGGGTTGAGTTCTAGTACCTGTGTAAATCATGATCTGGAGTTGTGAGGTGAGTGATTGATCTTGTGATGAAATGGATGGAATGGATGAAGATGATTGAGGGGATAATAAAAGAACCTCACTATGAGATTTAGATATATCTTCTTAGCTCTCTTATGGCTTGGTAGAGGGAATTCGAATGGCGGAATCCAAAACTTTTCACTCGATGTTCTAGTTAACCATTGAGATGAAGGAAATTGAGAAGTAACGCTATCTTGGGATTACTCAGATTCTTCTTGAGATATTGAAATCCCTTGTAAATTATGAATCAGAGATTGGACTTTATGGGTTTCTATAGAAGAAGAAGGATTTGGTTTCTGTGGAATTTCAGCAGTGGGTTCTAAGGGTGTTTTTACAACTTCTCGCTTAGGAATGGAGATTTAGAATTCAATTAGGAAGTTGGAGGTGAGGGAGGTTTACTCTTAGAATGGCCTGTTGGTTTGAATTTACTTTCCATTCTTAGTTCAGGCCCTCCTTCTAGCGCCAAAATGTTGAAGCCTCGAAAATCGTTGCTATAACATGGGGGAAAAACACCCAGTCCGGACCTTGGTTTGCAGCTCCTTTTCCGTTTGGTGTAGTGGCTCTGACTAGGAATAATGGGACCAGATTCCCAAAAGGAGATATTGGTAGTGTTGATGGGGTGATATATGATGTAACGGGGGAATGATTTAACTAAGTGTAATCTAATCTAAACTATTAATCACATGTATATATGCTAGTTTTAAACACTATCTAACTATAACTATACCCAGGAATAAAAGAAAGATATGCGATCTACAATAATGTCCTATAGAAATTGGTAATAAAGATCATTCAAACGTTTTAATAATAATAATTTTGAATAAATAGTTAGCCAAAACGATTGTGAGAGATATATTGCATATACAATTGTTCACGTATTCAGTAGGAAATTAAAGCCAACACCATACAAAAGTGCAATAATGCTAACTAAAATTCAAACTTTCATACATAAAGTAATTGAAGAAACGTTATTTCCTGGTACATAAATAAGACAAAATCACAAGATAAAAATACCATTTGTAATAAGTTCTACTCATGTGTTTCAGCAATATTGATCTAATTCCAACCAATCCAACATCATCTAAGAGTGAAAAAGTGTAGTTTCAATAGAACATGCCAAATATAAAAGAAAATAGATCATGTTCCATTCATTCTACCAGAACCTCCTCAAACGTATAAAAGGGCATGTTTTGAAGAATATTTTTGATAAAATTTCTGCACCCTTCTTGTCATGCGGAATGAGTTATATTTGTGGACAAATCTAACCTTCCTAGGAGTCTAAGACTCTCTAATGACAAACAAACCAAACAAGAGCTATCCTTCTCTAGATACACATCATTCTATGAGAATTCAAATGTTTCCGATCTTACCTTAGGTCCCACGCTTGTTGTAGCAGTCCAGCCTTGCTGATCCAGATGAGCTCCTCCTTCACTTTCAGACCTGCATACACTAACAAAGCAAACGATTACATAGCATCTAAATATTCATCATAAAACAAAGCATATCTATCATATTGACCAAGGAATACATGAAATAATTCATTAACAAATCATTGAGAAGAATGGACTTATTTGTATTAAATAATCAAAGGAACCATTACAACCTGAGCCTTGGTGTTGTGCAAGCTCCTCCCAGGGTCCAGCAAGAGATTTCCTCTACTTTGAC